>VZTJ01001207.1:420513-493030 GCA_013397795.1 Orthonyx spaldingii
GAGAGAGCGGAGTTGTGACGGGAGAGAGGGGACGTGTGACGGGAGAGAGGGGACTTGTGACGGGAGAGAGGGGAGAATGGGGCCAGGAAGGGAGACGGGGCTGTGAGAGGGGAAAGAGAAGTGAGGAGAGATGTCGGAGATGAGGCTATGAGAGGGGAGAGAGGGGAGTTATGAGGGAAGATGGTGCCGTGAGGGTGGAGAGAGGAGTTGTGAGGGGAGAATGGAGCCGTGAAGGGAAAGAGGGGAGATGGGGTTCTGAGGGGTCTGTGAGAAGGCAGGAGGGGTTCTGAGGGAGCTGCTGCACCCGCCTGCATCGTGTGCAGAAACCCCGCTGTAAAAACCAGCCCCTGGAGAGCCGAGGGGACAAAAATACCCCCAACAACCCCGAGCCCCAACCCGGGAAGCGAATCCTGGGACAGACACGGGCAGGACCAAGCCCTCGGTCCCTTCCTCAGCCAGGCAAGGATGTTTCCAACTGAGACCTGAGCATCAATTAATTCATCGAGATCAAAGATAAAGTCTGGGCCAGACCTTATCGCCAGTATGAATGCTCAATCATGCAAGCCTCTTCTCTCCATTGTTCCTCTTTCCTGCTAAGGTATTAGCAGAGAAAAAGTCAAGCCCGTTGTCACATGGAACTATCCTCCGAGGAAAGGCAGCTTCAAACGAGTCAAAGAAAGCAGCTGGGAAAGCCTCAAGTTGTCCATTTTTCATTTATTTGTATATTTTTTTAACCAACTGCTCATTTTTACACCTGAAAATATCTCGGAAGTGCCTTTAGAGCAGCACATTTATTGCTCTCTGCTGGCACATACCTGCTTTCCCATCCAACTCAGTTTTCCATCAGCATTCAAACAAACATTTTCCTGGACACAGTAAAGTTATTACTTAACATAAGCACATATTATGAATGCTCTGAATGGATATTCCTGCAGTTTCCATTNGCCTTTAGAGCAGCACGTTTATTGCTTTCTGCTGGCACATACCTGCTTTCCCATCCAACTCAGTTTTCCATCAGCATTCAAACAAACATTTTCCTGGACACAGTAAAGTTATTACTTAACATAAGCACATATGGATTATGAATGCTCTGTATGGATATTCCTGCAGTTTCCATTCTGTCAGGATACCAACACAACTTATCCCTTGCTTCTTTGTCTCGGTCGATGGCTACAAACATGGATAAGCTGCTCCAAGACACCCCACACATGCTGGAACAGCACAGGAGGAAACTAAAACCTTCAGTCCATGTTTAGCAGCATAAAGTGACAGTACCCAAGCAACATATCTAACCCCCAAACTACTCCGTGCAAAACTCTGAAACCTCTAGTGAGGAGCCAAAGAGATGCTGCAAAATGGCCACAACAGGCTTAAAAATAAAATCCAAAAGGAAGTGTGAAAATCATGCAAGAAAAAAAAAAAAAACAAAGACCCCACACTGTTTTAACATCAGAACATACAAGAATGCTCATAATAAAGGCTTTAAAATGAGTTTCGTAATTTCATGTGATTGAAGAAAAGGCCTTATTCATTACACCATTCATCTTGCACCTAATTGTATGCACATGTTGGGGTTCCAGCCTGAAGCAAAGGGTTAATTCTCCAATTATTTCACAGGATTAGAACTACATTTTTATTTTTTCCCCAGGAAATGTAGTATTATTGTGAAGCCCATCAAGACATGCTATTTCATAATTAATACTAAATAAAAAGTGAATTCTCTCCTTTGTCTAAATAGTTTGCTTTGGCTCAGCTAGAAGCAGCAATTAGCAGGACAGCCTCCCTGAACACATTTGATCTGCTACAGGGTTTCCTGCCGCGGATCAGAGGAACAAACTTGATTTCACACAATCCATGGGGTTTATGTTGGCTGAATGTGCTGTAATTAAAATGATCTCTTTTTTTTTTTCCCCCAAGGGCTTTGTTTATCTGCTTGTGCTTGCTCACAGAGAGGCACACACGTACCTAATTTAGCAGTTCTGTTGACTTACACTTCTGCTCTCCAGCTCCCTTTGTAGCCTTCACTGTTTGTAGTTTGGTGCAGAAACTGGGACCTGTTCTCACTGGTGTTACAGGTCTGTTTTATTAGCAGAAGTAGAGGAACAGTTCCCATGGAAACATTTCCATGTTTCATGGTGTGCTTTTCCTGGGATTCTCAAGGTTGGGTAAGGTGGGCTCTGGGCCTTCCAAAATGGGAGCACGCAGTAGTCTGTGGAGACTTTCCCTTCAGCATGGGGAGGAAAATACTGTATTTTTAGATTGTGTATTTCCTCTCTTATGAAGTCTAATGCCTGTGAAAACAGAGAAGCTCAACAGCCCCATGCCATTGATTGATGTCCAGGCCAACTCCCACCACTCTGACAACAAACCAGATGCTATTTGGAAAGGCCACCTTCAAACCCAAGAGAACATTTCCTTTCACTCTGACATTTACACTTAAGCTGTGAGTGAAGCTATGGTTTAACAGGGCTCAGCACACTGGCCTGAGCCAGGATGGCCCTGTGTCACACCAGGGACTTCCAAAACTTCTTGAAAAAGAAACCCAGCCTTGCCATCAAACCCCTCCTACTCCACAGTGGAAGTGTTCAGGCCTGGGAACAGCACTGGTCACATGCAAATCTCAGCCCCTGGCATTTACCAAGAGTGATAAAAAGAAAATGAAGCTACCTGTGAAAGGGTTAAACCACCTTCTCTGTCACCCTGCCTTTCTCTTGATGTTTGCCACACACAGCTGAGCTCATTGCAAATAGACTGTCCTACCTAAATGCAGCACAAGATTCACCTGCAGCCACCTGGATCCTGGCAGGGCAGGTCCCCATCCCCCTTCCTTTTGTCCTTTTACTTTCCAGAAGCTGGTGATGGGCTCCCAATGTTACTTTTTCCTTTTTATTTTTCATCTGTAGACTTACAAATATTTTTTAAATCTACTTCAACCTCTACACAGTGGGGGGTGGGGGGGAATTCAAAAGAAACTTCAAACTTCAGGGCCACGGCCAGTGCTTTGAAGAGATCATTATAACAACTTCTTATTCAAGCGGAGAGTAATTATGTTCTAACAAACACATTAAATAATTCAGTATTATTATTTTGGCACTTGTTTGTGAACCAGGTGTTTAGGAAGCTGTTTCAGACAGCAGCATGCGATGCAGTCCCTGGGGTCCCTGCCCACCAGAGAGTAGCATGAGGAGAGCACTAATGCTTGGACTAGGCTGGAGCTCCCCAGAGCCTGACTCCAGCAAAGCCTTCATATCAATATCACAGGATGCTATGGTTTTACTTATTTCTCATCATCCCCATCAATATTTCTCAATTTTCTAATTACTCACACAGAAGAGTCTGAGCTTTCACAGTTAAGAAAGATTCCAGTAAGGTTGATGTCTCTGGTCCACATTGTCTTAGATTTTTAAAACAGTCATATTTTTATTTATATAAGACTATTCAAAAGTTAATTTTCCTTCACACTACCATCTTTATGTTGCTTGACCCCCACCAATGTCAGCAGGAATGCCCAGGAGCATCCTATGTAGCCTTAATAAGCCTTCCTCTCTGACCTTCCACATTGAAAATCTCAACCATGCCATGCTATTTCTAGGATAAACAAACAGGAGTCTGGAGTCACCAAGGAGGAGAGGTAGGAGTTTTTTCTTTGAGAAAAGAGTAATTCCTAGCAAGATGATTTGTTCATTCCTCCTTTGGCAGTTCCTCTTCCCCCTCACTCCCAGTACTGCACACATCAGACACGAGTTGCCAGCTCTGGCAAACAGCACCTCACAACTCACTCCTGGGCCTGACTGCTGGTGCTAGAAAGCACCATAACCACAAAGCAGCCCAGCAAATCCCTGTTGCTGGTTGATTAATTAATGCAGAGCCGCTATTTACTCACTCCAGACAGAGCTGCTACGGAATCAGCTGTTCTTACCTTCGGGATCTTGGATGACCAGAGTTGCAGTTTGATGCTGGTTTGGGGACATTCGTGGCTGGGATCCCCATGTATGTTGTTCACCTGAGCCTGGAAAACATAAATGTGGAGATAGAGACTGAGGTTTTGGCATTCCATACCCGGCAGCTGCATTTGCTGGCCCATTCTGCTCAAAATAAAGGACAGTCACATCAAGACTTTCTTCCACTCAAAGGTGGGGGGGGAAAGAAAATGGCTGAGCTATTTTCTTCTGTATCAAAGTAGTGAGAGCAGTGTAAAGAATTCACACCACCCTGGGACTTACTTCACTAACATTTGGGGAATCAAAAAAACCAGTGCCCTAGCATGGCTGGTATTTGTTGGGGAGGCAACACAGAGAACCCGGGGGGCATTTGGGGTTTGAGAAATTTGGGTAGCACAAAGGACAGCAGGGCCAGGCACTGTCCCCAGGCCACAGAGGCTGTTTGGGCTGGCTCTGCTCAAAACATAAAAAAGGGCACTCTGGCTTCATGCCACGTTCATAAACACGTCCATCAACTGCAGCCTTTGGGGAACAAGCTCTACTGAAACCAGTCACTTGCTGAAAACAAAGTGCCATTCTTTACCTTCTAACCCTTCAGCAAAGTAGCTTTTCTGCAGTACAGAAGGTAAAATCCACTCCATACATCCACTACACAAGTACTATTTAAAATTCACGCATACAGTGAATTTTTAGTTCATTCAGACTCAGCTCACATCCTGGGAAAGGCCCCATAACAGCACGTGCAAATTTCCAACCAAAGCAGAATTCTGCTAAAAGCAACTGCACAAAGAGTTCACCAGGCTTGGCACAGTTACATTTCACTGAAAAAGGCTCAACTACATGGGCAGGGAGCAAGACAGAAGAATTGAAGGTCCCCAAATAATACAGCAATTTTTATTCATTAGCACAGCGGCATTCTAGCAGGCTAGACTCCCTAAGAGCATTGACCCTCTTCTCCACACAATGCCTACTGTCTCTGCTTAGGAAGGTGCATTTTAAGGAGTCCTCATGGGATCTATTAGCTTCAAGATATTGATTGTACTAAATATCTCTTTCCTCCAAAAAACTTAGTGGAAGCTCTCTGCTTTGCAGTAATAGCCAGCTCTTTCCTCTGGCACACACAAGCCAGTCCTGGGGCAAGGATGTGGTGGCACATGAGGCCACCAACACACTGTAGGACACTGCCAGCCTCCCCCAGCCCCACCAGCACCCCTTACCTGAACAAGAAGACTCCAGGAGCTCCACATTTCACTGTCCTCACCTCCAAGACTGCTCTGTGAGGAGGGGAGGAAGAAGGAACCAGCACAGGTGTCCTGGGGCTGCAAACGCAGCACAGCTGAGGACTGAATGAGTTGCACCTGCTCACAATCCCTGCACAATTACACACAGCTATTCCTCGTTTAGCTGAAAACAGAGGAGCAACCTCACATTGCTGGGATATTTTAAAGACACCTGGCAAGAAAATGAAGAAAAATGCACAGCATGCAGCTAATTTCTCAACCAAGCAGCAAACATTTCCAACAGCTCCTTGAAGGCAGACTGCCTGTAAGCCCAAGCAGCTCAGAGCTTCAGTCAGTAAAGGAGAGCAAACAAGGGTGGGATTCTATAATTTATTACCGTTGCTAAGATGAACACAATACTTGATACCCCATCGTATGCAGAACTGTAAAAAAATAGTTTTAATACAGTATCAAAATTTACACAAGTGTAGTGTCAAAAGACCAGTGTCCCTCGCTTGGTCCCTGCACGTCCAGAGTGCAGGCACAAGTACAGGTGTTACAGCTGTTCATACATACAGAGAGATAGGAATACAACAATTGAAATCGAACTCTGCAAACAATATAGGGGAGAAAACAACATGGAAAGAGAACAGACAGCTCTCCGGGCTGGGGGATTATATCAGAAATCACACAGGAGTGCAATGGTTCAAAACAGAAGGCTGGAATCTGCATTTCCAAGTCAAGGAGAAGCAGTCAATGGGAGTTTTGCCCAAGAAAGCAACACTGGATCAGAGGCCTTGCACTGAATGGTACCAAGTGAAAATAACAACAGAAACCAACAGAATTACTGCTGCAAATTAACACACTTTTTCTGAAGACAGATAGCAGGTTTACATCATACTCCTATATAACAAAAGATTGTACAGCAACTGAGCTACATTCCACTGCAAATAGCCCACGGATACAGTCCAAGCTCAGAAAAACAGAGGTTCTGACTTTGGCTCAAATCTTAGTAACCAAGTACAAACCAGGAACCCAGGAATTGTTGCATTCCTATTTTTTTCTTTTTATTAATTTTTATTAGTCTTTTTGATGCTCAGCTATGGTAAAAAGTTAAGCAACAGCATTCAGTCACAAGCCTGCTGCACATTCATACATGAAACTATCATTGCTTGAAGATATACACAAAATATCTATCGTTGTAATTCAATACACACAACTAGGATCATACACAGAGATAAAAATAAACTAAGCACATCTAGGGCGCCGTCTGGTCAAATCTCCAGCAATCTGAACAAGAGCTTTCTGCCTCATAATAACGAAAGGCATGCTCTGAGGATAATAAAACCTTTTTCTTTGAAAGAACGCTACAGTGGCAAGAAAAGCTTTTTTTATAATGCAGTGCAATCTTTTAGATCCTTGTAGGCTCTCGTTAAATAAACCAGTATGTCTCTAAATTAAACAGTAGAAATTAGCATCCTGACAACTGGAAAATACTTTGCAAAAGAAATTCTGATGGAAATCCTGACTTGAGACCTGTAATAGTGATGCCTAAGTATCCTGTTCATTAAAGGGCCATTCATTAAACACCTTACACCTCTTCAGAAGATGTGCATCAAAGTGACTCAAAAGGAAAGCTATCTTGACTTTCATTTAGAAAGAAATCGTGGATGACTACAGGTACTGTAGTTATGCTACACTACTGGCTGGTTAGGACTTTATGGTCTTTTAGCACCTCCAAAGGCAGGTATTCTACCAAAGCAAAAAAATCACCTGGAAATTGCCTAAGCACCATTAACGGATCCTTTACAGACTGAAGTGTGAGTTACTAAGAAGCGACTTTCTCAAACCTGCAGAGACCAAAGGCACAGTTTATCAGTGTCTCTCCAGTCTGCTGAAAAACCTCTCTTAAATCCAGGGGAAAACTCATTCAGACCTATCAGAGATTCACTGTAACTAACCAAAATAAAACTTATTTCGCGTAACGCCTGCAGAATCCCAAATCTCTTTTGGTTAGGATGGCAATACCTCAGTGCTTCTAAGGGTGGAGTGTTGCAGTGAGGGTGCAGCACTTCATTAGCCGGGATATTGGAGCAGCAGGATTGGGGGACACTGGCACACGGCTCCCTGCCAGACCCCTGTGCAGAATGTGCCCCCTTTCCAGCAGTCTCTCGCAGTGCAGACCCCCGTCGGCAGCTGGGAATTGCGGTGGACACAGGCAGTTCAGTTCTTCCCCTCTCCTGGGCAGTTCAAACCGTGCTCTTCAGAGAGAGGCCGTGCTCAGGGCCTCTTACATCGGTCCTTTATACTGATTTCCTGACAAGTGTTGTCTAATTCCAGGGCACGACCCTGCAGCATCTCCAAGTTTCCTCCACACAACCTAGAGGAGGGATGGAAAGAGAGCTCATTATCCCCAGTTAAGGAGCACTGGCGTTCCTATGGACGTGCATCTGGAATGCCACAGCTCAGCACACACACCATGCAGCACAGGTAGGACACAGGGGAGGGACACACAACAGGAGCAGAGACTGTCTCCCAAAGGACACAACATTCCTTCTGAACACAGAAAGCACATGCTTCCAGGTCAAAATGATTAAAAACAGGGACAAATGAACTGGCACGTGCATCACTGGGATTTATGCTTCACGTACAAGACTGCGGGTGTTTGCAGACCTTAACAGAAACTGTCCAACTATTTCCCCAACCACATCTCTTGTAGAATGTGATTCAGAAGCAAAAAGATCCATCCAGACGTGTCTAAATGTCTCCAGTTTAAAAAGCACAGAACAATTCTCCTCTTTTTCAAAGCATTTACTTGTTCTCTTAAAACCAAGCAAGGCATTAGGAGAGGTTATTCCACTAGTTCTTCCTTGAGGCCAGAGGAATTGTGCCTGCAGTCCCTGTGCTACACTTTGCTTAACACACATAATACAATAGTGGAATTAAAAAGGCAGAGAAGTGATACCCCCCAACATTTAGGTAAGTATTTTATAATGATTTATAGAAAGATTGATGGAATATGAGCAGGAGAAATGTGTCATGTCCCCAGGCCTCTCAAGGACCACTAGAGCCAAGTCTGGTGATTCCTATCAATTGTATTGCAATTTCAGATTTTTTTTGTAACTGCTGCTAAATCACCTGTTAATTTCCAGGTCAACAGCAATATGACTGTCAAGAAAGGTAAAAACTGTTTTCCATGGCTATCATTCATTATTTATATTTTACCAGTGCCTAAAGTCCAGCAGTGAACAGACTGGCACTGAATAAAGACAAAGGAGCAGGATCCTGGGAAGCTGACATCCTGAAAAGGTAGTTCCTACAGCTGATGAGCAAAGGCAGAACAAACCCAAGGTCCTACTGTGATTCTGTGCAAGAGATGGGAGAATAACCCAGTTTCTCTGAGCCTTTGCTGAAGAAAACCTGAGTGTAAGTGTGAAAACCTGAAACACTTCAGACTGGAAGCAACAGGACTACAGTGTTAAAGCACTGGGCCAAACAAAGTCAAGTTTTTAAAAGGAACTGTCTTTAATTCTAAACCCTGTAAACTTCTTGTATGACCAGAACCTTGCAGCCAGAAATCCTAAGTCAACATCATAAAAAACATGTGTGCTTTAGGTATGTTTGCTGTGCAGTGAAACACTGCAGTAATGACAGCATGAAAAGTGGGGGTTCAGTGACACCTCCCCAGTCAAATGTCTGTGGCACAGCCAGGCTGGATCTGACAATTCTTCCCAACATCTGGCTCCTGATTTTCCTAACTTAATACTATCAAAGAGGAAGATCTCTGGGACAGCTTCTGTGACAAGGCACATTGCACCTACACATGACTTTGAACCATTTTTCTTGTCAATAAATATTAAGACAATATTTACCAAGCAGCTAATGCTGACACAGTAATAAACTAGGAGGTGACATTTCCCAAAGTCCTTTATTTCCAGCTGAATGAGTGACCCCTGATTGCTGGGAAGGGACAAACCCATACAAGATAGCCCGTGTCCTAAGCACAAGTGACAACTTGGGGTCAAAATGTCACTCAAAATCACTCCAAATTTCAGCAGAAACCTCAGCTAAAAGACAGCTGTGAGGCTCATGATGCAGTCATGGAGATTCCTTTTTGGCTTACTTCCAACACACCGGAGTGCAAGGACAGGGGAATGTCCCTGGAAGTCAGGCAGGAACCTGCATCCAACTGCAGGTGAGAGTCACTACACCTGCTGGCTGCAGCAGCATTCCAGCTCTGTGGGACTCCATGAGCAGCACAAAATACCCATGGAAATCTCAGCTCCCTGAGCCTCTTGCCCAGCTGCACCCCTAATCCCAGCTGGTGTATCCCACTTTCCCTTGGGCTCCCTTCCCAAGTGAATTGCAAACAAAACTTCCCAGTAGCCTGAGGAAAATCATAAGTAACACCCTTCCAGAGTTAATCCAGACATTCCTATGCTTTGGAATTTCCTCAATGCTCACTGATACATGATAAACTACCTCTAAACCTGCTGTCGTATGTGACTTCATTCTCCTAAGACACTACAAGCTTATAAATACAAAGCAAAAATGTCCCCAAACACATTGTTGATGAGGAGGCACCAATTCCATATGCACATCCTGAGGAGAGAATTCCCAACCCTGTTATCTTTATAAGATACCAGCATGATCATAGAGCACCACAAAATCTCCTACAACATGAATTACACATCCATATTTGCATTTTGCAATATTTTGGTACCAGATTTCATTTTGGTACCAATCAACACCATGCGTCAAAATTATGGGGTTCAGAGTGAAACTTGTCATCGTTCCACTGTTTTCACAGGCACAACGATGCCACGGCAAATGTTTCCTGTGAAACACCCACAGTGCATCAGGCTGCAGCTAAACAGTGAGTTACAGCCTGGCAGGAACTGCAAGGAGAATGCAAAAGAAAAGAAACATTATAATTAGTTCATCACAAATCCACTGTGCTTTTAACATGGACTGGGTGGGTGTAAGAGAAGACAAAACCAGAAAGGAAATAACCAACTATTTTGAAAGTATAATAATATATCAATAGTCAAATCAGGCACAGATTGTAAAAGTCAGAGGAACAGGGAGCATTTCAAGGCCAGCAGCAGAGCTTTGAATGGCTGGGGAACAAAGGGACAAGGTGGGATACAAGTATATATTTGAGATTTATACAAATGAAGTGATAATGTCAAACTGAGCATTTTAGAAGTGGCATTACTTACATCACAAGAATTTTTATGGATTATTGTTAAATATGTATGAGTTAGAAACTGGGTTTTTATCCATAAACTGGAAAGGAATATTATAGTCAGAAAAGTACATGGGGGCCATTGTTCAGGTGGGGAAACTGAGGCTGCCAGGCTTCATCACTCTTGCCAAGTTTCATTCTCATGAAGGATAAATTCAGGTCAGCTGAGTCATACAGTACTTTTTCCCAGATATATTATACACATAGATTTTTCTGATCAATACTAACCCACATATTAACACTACAGTGTTCCTAATGCAACAGTAATTGCATTATACAAACAGTAATTGACTTAATTTCCATATAAAATCTTCAAGGGCATATTGTCAGCATTTAAACAAAAATTACTTTGCATCTTCAGGTGTTTCCAGGCTCAATATGGAATATAAAATTAAACACCTTAAACTTACACTGCACATTTTTCCAGCTGTCTCAGTGCAAAGCCAATCCATGTGGAGCACCACATGCAGTTTGGTCAGATACAACTGGCCCAGGCACAGGCACACACACGTGGCAACTTCTTCTTCCAACCATCCTGCCTGATGGAGCAGGTCATGGAAGAGCCTTATCCAACCAGCTGCATGGCAAACTTCTGCTCTTGTTCCCCACTTTCTCCACCAGCAGGAGATTCCAGGCAATGGTTTTTTTCCATTTTTTTCAAAATCAGGAAAACAACAGCACTGTTTTAACAACCTCTCTTTTACCTCCTCTATTTTCTAATGGAACTGTCCCTTCAAAACACATTTATGCGCTTTAGATTTCTTGCTGTGCACAAGTGGGCTGCACTAACAATGAGGTTTTATAACAGAGACTATTTCTTTGTTGCAGGAATTCCAAGTTGCCAAATTTGTACAGAAAAGGAGGCTCCTGGTGCTGGCTTGTTCTTCCTCCTGCACCTGATTCTGCAGAGCGATGTAAGGGGCAGCTGTGCATTCCTCAGAAACGTGGGATCAAACCCATGTGCCTCACCCTGGGAAACAGCAGGGTCTGCTCCCTGGGGATGGGGAAGTTGGGCAGTCTGTGAGCCGACAGCTCACTTTCCATTTGGATACAACATTTCATTTATATCAACTGCTGCAGTACCTCCTGGTGAACTTAAAGCTCAGCTTTCATATCATACTGAACTATTCTCTCTGCGTGGGTTATCAATCCATTTCAGCAAGCAAAGTATCAGCTGTTGTTCCAATACTTCACTCACATGGACCAGCTGTTATTACAGGTTGTCAAAAGCACCTTGTTAAATACTCCATTCAGGGAGGAGCCTTTGCCAAGGGGTATTTTAAGAGAACTACAAAAGGCTTTTTTCCATAATGACACATGATCTCTTGACAAAACTACCCAGCATAGCTTTATTTTCTGGACAGCAGCAAGTGAAATATATGGAAGATGGAGAGAGGACCTGGAGCACTCTGGACCAGGCAGCTCCTCGAGAGCTGGGAATGTTGTTACGAGGGTGAGACCAGTGCACTCGTGGGCAGAGTGCTGCTGGCAGGGCCGTGGCTGGGGTGACCATGGCAGAGGGGAGCTGCCACTGTGGGTATGAGGAGAGGGGCTGGGGCACTCTCTGCTGCCTCTCCCCTCTGGATGCCAGGAAAACAGGCGAGGTGGCTGCGGGGAAGTGCTGCTGTGCCCGGGGGCTGTGTTACAGGAAGGGATCTGATTGCTGTAATTTGTTCTCGGTTCACTTGCATAAACCCATTTGCTCAGGCTCCACGGAGGAGAAGCCAATGTCACCCAGCAGTGAGGAAGGCAGTCACCCTGTGCAGGAACTTGGATGTCCAGGCAAGTCAATAGCACTGCTGAGCTCAAAACCAGAGCAAATGTCTACAAAAGTCCCTCCCAGAAGGAGCACAAACTACCTCTCCAAGTTTGTCCCTGCAACACCTCTCTAGGTGGGGAATAACACCCACTTAACCTAAAGCAGGCTAGGAATGAGTGAAGTACAGGAGAGAAGAGGTGCACAAAGCCCCAAACAATCATGTCTGAGCCAGCATTGGGAGAGAGGAATATGCAGTCCCTGCTCTCTGCTCAGCTGTCCCTCAGTTTTATTCCCCTCCAGAGGAACACGGACACCACTGGTGCCTGTGCTGCAGTGGGACAGTGAACTCGGGCACTTGTTGGCTCACATCACCCCATAAACCTTGGAATCTTGTAACACTTTCTAAGTTTCCTTAATCGCAACAGTTGTACTGCTGACAGAAGGGAGAACTTGAAACTTTACCCCTCTGATTGCTTGTGTCAATTGCTGTGTATCAATGCCACACAGGCCTTTGCAATCCAACCCCGACTTCAGGGTAAAGCACATCTGTTCCCAAGGGAGTTTCAACACTGACCTTGGGGTTGTGGCCTTTGCTATTTTTAATATTAATATACTGTATGCCTTGGCTTTATCTCTGCATGAAAGTCTTTCTCTCTGCGTGGGTTACAGGAATCCCTTGTATTCCACTGGAGCACAAACATGCACCCTCGATGAAAGACCTCCTTATTCAGCAAAACAACACCTCCAGCTTCAAAGAAAAACTGCAAGTTTTTGAGAGAGCAGCTACAGCTGGAATCAACATGGCTGTGAGGGCTGGACCCTGCCCAGGAAAGACACAGTCCACAGATGCAATGAGTGACAAACAAAAACAAGCCCACTCATGACAGTGACATCCCGGCGGTGCCCACGGGGATGTTGCCAAGACAATACACACGTGTTGAGGGACAGACAGGACGTTTTGCATGGACTGTACCAGAGGAGCAGCGTTACCTTCAGAGCATTTACCACTGAGTCAGACTGCTGAGAGGCTGAGCCATGTCCACTGACGTTGGCTGGCTCGTTTGCAGAGCAGTGACTCCCCTCCGCCCCTCCTGGCATCCTAATGGCATCCTTCGCAAAAAATTAAACACTATTTAATACACAAAAGGCTTGGTCACTAATTAAAAGAGATGTCAGTTACTTATTGCTCTTTTGCAAAAGGCTGAGAAGCACTGAAGGTGTGTGTTACTCCAAAGCCCTCCTCTTTTTGTGCCACAGTAACCAAGGTCCAGGTGAGGCAGTGTGGGTGGCTCTGCTGAGTGTCACCCAAAGGCTCTGGCCCTCAAGGGTGTCTCCTTGGAAAATCAGGACATAGTAACAAAATTTCTTATGTGTAGATAGTAACAAAATTTCTTATGTGTGGATATCACCTCACACAAGTGCTACAAAGTTTAGAGAGATAATTCCAACCTCAGAGGAAGGTTTTGGGTAGGGCTAATTTTATCACAGTAATTCTGGAGGTTGTTCCTTCAGCAAAACTCATATTTTTGAACGTTGCTGTGAGGTTTGAAACATGAGTTGAGCCTCATCCGACCAGGAAAGGAGCCAAGAGCTCCTTCCCTGCCTCCAGCTCCTCCGGGGCAAGGGCATGACCCCCCTTGTCCCCAGCAGTGACAACCTTGGGGGCTTTGTCCTCCCAGTGGACATCTGGAAGGGCTCTTCAGGACATTGCCAAAAAAATTCAAGCTACCTAAAATCTTCCAGCTCAGTCACCTCAAACTCTGCAGGATGTAAAGCATCTCCTGGAGTGAGGTAACCTGAGCAAGCAGGCGGCTCTGGAGGAGTGCTAAAAATACCCCTGCTGCATCCATGGGCAGCAATGCGAGCGCTGCAGCCACAGGGACCGCCCCAGCCCTGCTCCCGAGCTGCTCCCAACCTGCCCTCAACCTGCCCTGCTCTCCACCCTCATTTCTCATGCAGAAATTTGTTTAAAAAAATTGAGAAACACATAGAAGCAAAACGTTTCAAAGACCAAAAGATGGAAAGCTCCTCCCTTTTAAATAGTAACAAACACCGTGGGAAACATGAAGAAATAAGGTAGTGGTAATTCCTGCTGGAATGCGTGGGAAATGCGTTTCTGAAGGAAAAATAATGACAGTGGAAAGAGCCTCTGATGAGGAGGATCAGTGTCCCCATGTGCACTCATTTGCCCTGCTGAGCAAGCACATAACACGGTGCAGAGTTTTTGGGGGTGTCTCTAATCTAAACAACAGGAAAGATGAAGGTGGGGGTGGGAGAAAAAGGGCACAGGGCGTAGATACGAGGCTGAAATTCACAGATCCAGTCTGCCTGAAAATTCAGTGGAAAGTAGCCCAGTTAAAGCAAGTTCCTAATGCTCTTGCGATATGCTAAGGCCATTGTAACCAATGTTGCAGGCTTAGAGCAGTGCCAAGGTGCAGAGAGAACCCTCCCAGCCACCCAACACATTGGCTTGACTGCCACAGTCATCTGCAGGACTGGACCTCACATATAAAAAAAAAAAAAATTCATTTTTTCAAGCCAGAAAACTGCATATGCTAAACCCATGGAAAAGGCACTTTAAGCCTGAATCTGAAACCTCATTTCATACACAAACTTGTCCTCCTGCCAAGCATGTAATCCACAAGAGTGGGCACTAATGGATCTCGTAGCCGGGCTGACAACACCAGCACGCACTCGGGGCTGTGCAGTGCAGCATCCTCCCCAGCAATGGCCATTACCCATTTGCTGTGATCTATGGAGGGGGTTTAGGACTTATTTTGCTTTGGGAAGGATTTATAGATCTGTTAGTGACTGACCAGACTTAATGCTGTACTTTGGGAAAGGAAATGAAAGTGGAAGGAAAAGAGGTAATAAAGCAGATTGGACCAATTCTGGGTTAGGATAAATTCAGTCTGTCAGCTTTGGGGGTTTTATTATTAAAAGTGTTCTGTTTCTTTACTAACTCCTGAGGCAGCAAAGATTTTGGTCAGTTTTGAATAGAAAATAGAATTTTATTTTTTTTTTTTGCTATTAAAATGCTGAGAAAATGAATATGGACTACACATGTAAAGCCTTCTGAATGTGATAAAGTCCAAACTTCCTGCAAGTGGTGCTGCTCTCAGAGTTCAAGCCCTCCTCCAGGCAGTTGTGTTCCACAGCCTCTTCCCTGCCATATGTAGCGCATTTTTGTCTCCTTTCATGAGACTGAGAAACGTGTGAACATACTGCTTCAAGCAGCCAGCACATGTTGGTAGGAGACTGAAAATTAGTATTTTCCCTGTGGACATTCTTCTCTCTCCTCCCTCTGTCCTTGATAAGAGACATAAGCTTTTCTTTAAAAAGTAAGGCAGATGTATCAGCCCTAAAGGCCCATCCTCAGCTCAGGGACTTCTCATGTCAGGTGAGGCCACTCCACTGAGGCACTAAAGCTTCTGCCTCCCTTGGAGGAAGCTTATTCCAGGGAATGATGGGGATACTCATCCTGAACATGGGCCCTGTGAGCTGGAGACACTCCAGCACTACTGTTACAAATACCTGAGGCAGTGAAGCAAAGCAGGAGGAAAAGGCACTTTGTCAAAGAAGTGGTGTCTGAACACACGGGGCCTTGGGGGCCGAGGAACTGAGGTTTGCAGAGCCTCTGGCACAGCTGCTGCTTCCCAGAAGGAGCACGGACACATTTCACCTTCCACCAAAACCTGGCCAGGGTGTCTTTGCACTGAGCTCCCTGTCACTGCCCAGCCCAGAGTACAACTGGATCCTGAGCAGGACCTTGAGAAAGGGAGGAGAAATCTGCTCCCTTCCTCCTCTTGCCTAGCTCCACATAGTGCTTGCATCCAGCCACTGGAAGCAGGAATCCCATGTGACAGATCTTTTCATTTCTTACCTAGTAAAAAACTGTGGAAGTGGATCCAAATCAGACAGGAGGGATGAAGTCACAGCTCTGTAGTGCTGAAATCTCTATAAACTTTAAACATCTTGGGTAATTTTGAACTAACAGCGCTGTGTAACATCAGCACCTGAGAAATAATTTACTTTTTTGCTCATCCCACACAACCAGCCTTCCCTGCTGGCTCTGGCTAGCCCTTGTGCCCAACTACAGCAGTGTGCACAGGGCCTCTTCTGAGTCTAAAGTGATCTCTGTGCAGGTCATCCCAGTGCAGAGAGCCGTACATCCTGTGTATGGCTTTCCACAAGGATAAGAATCCCTGAATGTGCAGATCCATTTGCTGTTAGAAGTAAATCTACAAATTATCGAATGCCAAAACATGACTCTAGTGAATAGAAAGAACAGGAAATCTGACTCAGTGCTGTAATATCACCTAACAAAAAGCCCAGATGAATGGAAATTTAGCATTTCACTCGCACTAACTACAAAATGTTACTGCTCAGGCCATTTTCCCACAGCCCCAGAGGCAAACCCTACACTGCACCCTGGTCAGGGTCAGAATAAAGGCCCCTGTGTAGAACAGGGTATTCTGTGATGGAAAGCATTAATCGTGAACTTTTCTACTTAAGTCAGTAGAAAACTTCATTTTTTCCATCTGTATTGTTGATAAGGACAGTCATGAATGAAAACCACTGTAGTGCCCAGCCCAGTGTCCAGCTCAGTCCGTGGGAGTCCATGTGCCTACCCCTCCGGAGGTGCCTGGCACAAAGGGAGAGCCAGGAAGGGAAAAGCAGTTCATGGCTGCCCCAAGGACACTCACAGTCACCTCATCAAAGCTTCCAATAGAGCAGGATTTTCCTGTCTGCTGGGCACTGCTCTGTTCACTCACCATCCAAGCCCTACCTCATTCTGCAGCAGCCTCTTATCCCAGAGGCAAGTGGCTTACTGGGAAGTAGATCCTTCCTGCTGGGTAGCTGCCATGCCAGTTCAATCGCTACCTGATTTTCAAAGCTTTTTTCTCTGATTTCCCCAGCCCTCAATTTCCCTGTACAGCTCAGAGCAAACACAGACTGTGTTTGTCAGCTTGTTTCAAACAGGCAGGGGAAAGGAAAACCAGAAAGCAATAACTGCAGCATGTTGCTCTGCTGGATTAATAGCACACTAAAGAAAACAGAATCATTTTTTAGGGAACATTCCTGTCAATTAAAATACACAATCTTCAAACGCTGCAGTTTTTTTACCTGTCCTCAAAGATCTCAGCAGAAACCTCTCCAGGATATTGCTGCCAAAACCCACACACCCTCACAGTGGGTTGGAGGCACGCTCAGATTTCTGAGTAGCCAAAACCATTGCTGGCTACACCCTCCCAGAAACAGCCATTTCCAGCAGGCCCTTCAGAAACATCTTTTGATAATGAACAGGAAAGAGCAAAAGGTTCTGAGCCATGGTAACTCCAAACCCTGGAGGCCACACATGTAAAATCCAGGAGATTCCACAGGGTTTACTAGAAAATCCTGAGTACAAAGTAACTCCAGACTTTTGGAGTTATGACTGGAAAGAAAATGTCTGTCCTCTCTGAGCTGCAACTGTCTGTACACCAAGCTTTTCTTGAATTTGTATCTTGGTAACATGAAGCTCATGAGCTTCCTGCCTCCCAACCTTCCCCTGTCAAGCTCAATGGACACCCTGAGACAAAGACTCTGCTCAGAACCTCAGCTGCTGGGAACTGGAGCCCTTCACTAATGGCCTATTAATTTAAACTGAACTGGGGATGAGGGCACATGAAAGAACTGGGTGGGTGGATGCTCTTGATTCACTTTCTTTCAGCAAATATTTGATGGCATGATTAGGAAACATGAGTTTGTTCAATGGCTTTTAATTACATTTTGGTTGAAGGATTCCCTATTCTACACACTAAGGAAGGGAGGAGACAAACACTATGGGACTGTGAGTGACACAGATTTTAGAAAAAACTCTACTAACCAAACAGTTCCCATCTTCTAATTAGATTTATAATTAAAACCATGTCATGAAGAGGGAAAATAAAAAACACAGATCTCAGCAAAAGTTTTTTGAAAGATTTGGAAATGGGTTGAAATCAAATCTAATAATCTAATGGAAGGGGGAAGAAAGAAGGAAATGGAAAGTGTTGGAAGAGCTTAAAAGTAAACTGATGTGTGCTTAAGAGTCATGCCTGCCATTTCCCAGTTAAACATACCAGGACTGGAACGGGCTAACAAGGATGCAAGCCCCCCAAAAAAGTGCCTGCAGCAATAGTGCAAGTGAAAGAAATACAGCAAAATGAGATGGGAAAGGACCAAAAGCCTTGGAAAGGAAAGAATGAGGAAGCAGAGGCAGCAGAGCCCAGGTGAGAGGGAGCAGAAGGGCTCTGGTCTAGCCTGGCACCACAGCTGCCTCCTGGTCCTGTGCTGTGGGAGCCAGGAGCTCAATCCCTCTATCCCTCTCCAGCCCCACTGGCACTTTGTCGGCAGCATCCTGGCAATCCTTCCCTCCCCCTTCACTGAAAGAGAAAGCTAAATTACAAGGACAAAGAGCTGGAAGGGGAAAAGTCTCCTCCTCATGTGAAACAAATAAGAACTGAAGCAATTTAAATTGGGTGACTTGCCAAGTTTGCCTTTTGCAAATGCATTCACTGTCATTATATGACAGATGTCTGCATTCCCAGAGCGTTTCAGCTGAGCTTATCAGCCCTGAAATACCACCCCAACAAAAATTCAGGGATATCTTCAGCTAATTGATGTGTGGATGCCAGATCCTGATCTGGCTTCCCCCAGCATAGGGCACGGGGAGCAGTCATGCACCACGGCAGGCCTACATCACTCCTCTTTCCAGGTCTCTGAAGTTACTCACTGGCATAACAGGCCTGTCACAGCCCAGGGAGCTGCAACTGGGATCCAAATCCAATCTTTGACCTCTATATATTTTATTAATTAGTGCTGAGTATCTTCATTACAGCAGCATAGGTGTTATGTCCATGCCAGTGGACTAGTATGACAAGATTTGAGTGGCAGGGAAAGATTTAGGATTTTAGTAACGGGGAGGCTTTAGGGATAGCTTCCCAATTCTCAGCCTTCCAGCTCAGTGCAGATGAGTTACAGATTTAAGAAGAAGGAAGAAAAGCCCTGTCCATCCTGTGCTGCTGATGGGAGGGGAATAGAGAAAATCAGAAGTAAAGCCCGGGAAGAAGGGAGGGGTGAGGGGAAGGGGTTTTAAGATTTAGTTCCTATTCCTCATTATCATACTCTGATTTGAGTGGTAATGAATTAAACTAATTTCTCCAGGCTGAGTCTGTTATGCCCAGGACGGTAACTGGTGAGTGACCTGTCCCTGTCCTTATCTCAACCTATGAGCCTTCTGCTGTATTTTCTCCTCCTGTCCAGCTGAGGAAGGGAGTGATGGAGCAGCTTTGGTGGGCACCTGCCCTCCAGCCTGGGCCAGCACGCTGTATGTGGTTAGAGCATTGCTGATGCTGCATTTTCCCGTTTCAATGACAGCTGCACAGCTCGATCCCCAGTGGTGCTGCGGTTCCATGTGCTCTTGGAGTCAGCAGAAGGCACTGCCAGAGCCCATGTGCTGCTCCTGCCTCAGTCCCATGGGGAACTACTCTGGCCTGAACTCCATCCAGCAAACCAGAACCATTCTTGCTCAAGCCCTGCAGCCTCCAGGCTCTACTGTCACACAGTCCTGCCCACAAAAGTGTTGGAAGAGCACCAGTGCAAGCTGTCACCCCTTGGCCCAGCCAGGCATTCCCAACAGAAGATCCAGTTACATGCCATAAATCTTGGAAAGTGTCTGCTTGCATGCTCAAAAGTCCTGTTTGTGGACAGAAGCTGAAAGGGTCTGGATCATATTGTTGGAGAGAAGGGAAAAAGAGAACAGCAACAACAAAAGAACAGCTCTCAACAACACAGCAAACCTGCAACCTACAGCTCCTTGTAACTCTGAAACCCCCTCCTATGCTCTGAACCACCTCCTCAACCACTGTGCAACACAGCAAGAGACATTAACAGGCTTAAGTGAATATTCCCATTTTTATACCTTTTCTATTACATGATCAAACTAAAATACTCACTCAGTGGTGGTACTGCAACTCCCCTGACAAAGCAGCCCTTCAGTACAGCAGAGTGAGCTAAAACTCAGGTTCCATTTGAACAGTGATGGCAGCAGTTAAAACCATTTTCTTTGGAAATGTTCTTGCCACTAAATATTAATAAAACCTTTACATTAGAGGTCTGTGGGGTTTTGAAAAGAAAACTAATACATATGGATGGAGACAAGCAAAGCAAAAGAAATTGGAAAAGAACCACATCTAAGTGACAAAGGAACAGAATGATTTGTCTGGAGAGGTGTCGACAAATGTGTCAGTGCATTTCCATGAGTGACACATAAGCAGAAAAGGGGGAAAAGAAAGGATATTGAAAGCAGAGAGAAAAAAGAAAAAAGTGTGGCAGGAGCAGAGAAAAAAGCCTGAGACAAGGCCAGGGCTCTTCAATAAAGACAGCGGAGGTGTCACACTCACAAGTGTGTCGTCACCTCTCTCCTAAAGTGCAATCCTACAATTCCCAAACTCCGCTAGTGCTCCAGTACCCCATCAAGGAGGGGTTATCCAAAAAGCAAAGGCATCTCTCACTGAGGCACTGCTGAAATTTTAAGGCAGGACACTGTAACTGAGTAAGGGCCATGCCAAAAACCTTCATCAGTTGCAGAGCTCGTTGTAGATTTTCAGTTTATTTGTCAAAAGCACTTGGCTTGGCTTCATGCCCAACAAACTCCCATTCCTCACATTAAACGGAATCAAACCAGTGCCAGGAGTTGATGCATTTCCATCCTGCATCCTTGTCTTTGTGACAGGGCCTGATCACCACTGAGGTGAGCACGTTCAAGGTGGGACCCACAGGAATAAAAAACCCCCAAAACAAACTCAGGCAAATGCAACACCGAGGTGATGAATGAAAAGTTAGAAGAAGCTCGGTGTCTCCACTTCCTTCCTCTCCCCAAAGCCATAACTTCAAGCAGGAGGAAGAGTAAAATATGCCAGGAAATGTGAACTCTTGCCACTCGTTAAGTCTTAGAATAAAGCATCCAGAGATATGAGGAAATTTTTCAGAACTCTACCACAGATCTTTGTGGCAACAAAACCACACATACGACAAACTCTGGCCTGGCTATTTGAAAACAAAAAGCAGTTTCCAGGCTTGCTCACCTCGCTCTTCCCCTTCAAAACTCCACCATCAGCATATTTTATTTGAATGACTTTTGCAACAGCTACAGGCTCAGGTGCTGGGCTGTTTCCACAGGCACTATTCTCTAGTTTGGCACCCCAGCCAAGATATTTTCACTGAACTCAATGCCCACAGTGTGAGTGTTTCAGGCTTTGGTAAGATTTGGGAATGTTTTTTGTGGGTTCTGCCTCAGCACCTCAAAAAACCCAGACAAATCAAACATAAAACACACAGACATTTCTAACAATTTGGCCCATGAAGAATGTTCTGCACGATTTATCTCCCAGTGTTGTTCCAGACCCAAGACAAACCACACAGTATTTTTGGGTGGGTTTGTTAACATTTGCCCTGAAAACCACTCTTGAAAAGAAAAAAAATATTTGTTATCACTGAGGATCAGCCTTTGTCTTTCCTACTGAAAACTGTCTACATGTTAATGAGCAGACATTTCTTGTTGCCCTTCTTTTCCAGATCCAAAAATTAGGGTAGAGAGAAGCAAAGTGCCCAAGGTCACCAAGCAAAGAGCTGCAGAGGCCCTTCCAACTGTCATGTTAAAGGCGAGGGAAAAATCCACCACATTTTACTTAAAATCTGCCTTAAGAAAAGGCCAATAAATCTGAGCCAGTGGATGTTACTTCCTACTACATCACTGTTACCTTGGATTTTACAGTCAAATAATGGTAGTAAGTACAACAAGAAAGCACTTTTCTTCTTCAGACCAATGACTAGTGTTCGATTTAAACAAAACCCAACGTCTTTTCTTTTCCAGTGGGCAACTTCATTTGGAGACCTGATGGATTTTTCTAAGGATTGTTTAATGAAATAGAATAGAAAAATGTTCTAGTAAGTATGGGCATATTTGAAAAGTTACAAGAGTCTTTGGTTCATTTGTATTGAACTTCTCAATTTTGCGTTCTTAGACACATGTTAGGAAAACCTTTAACATCATATTTGCTTATTTATTCAATTGAATTTCAGTCTTGCATTATTGTATCTAATATATTCCTTAAAGTATTAAGAATAATATAAGCCAGTTATTACTTATAATGTTGGCATTTTTAGAGCAAAATATTTTGTTTAACTATAAAAAGTAGTTGATATTTTAATAAGAAGCTCTTGGAATAAAACCAGAATGCAAAGGGTTAGTTCATTGTGATTCTCAACCCATAAATTAATTAATTCATTAGAAGTAGCAGCTTCCAGGGAATTTTTTCTTAGCAAGGTATCAACACCTGCAAAGGAAAAAAATTAATGAAAGCATTGTCACAGCCTTAAATCAATGCCCTACTCAAACACAGCAAGATGAGCAAACAGATGTGAGAGCCTTTGGTTATCTGAGTGTTCAAAGGCAGGAAGGACAAGGGCTGCTGGTCCCTCTGCAGCCCGGGCACTCCCGCGGGGCTGGCACCCACCTGGGGCAGCATGCGATTTTCCTCCTCCAGCTGTCTTACTCTGGCCTCCAGCTGCCTAACATAGGACAAGGTTGATTCTAAAAAATCAAACAGAAAAAAACTCATATTATCCACAGAGATCTGCTTGTGTTTACCAGTGCCAGAGCCTGCGCCACGTTCTCACTTGTACTCACAGCAAATTGCCTCTCTCAAATATCCGTGGAATATCCCCCTCTGCTCCTCCCAGGGCAGAGCAAACAACACTGATCCTGGAATTGGTCAGTTCCTTGTTGCTTGGGATTCTAAACTGCTGCACCTTAAGGCAGTCCCTCCTCAGACACAAGGGATCTCGCAGAAAGACAACACAGGCTTGAGTTCTTCCAACCCATCCCCATTTGGAAACACTCCACAAGGATAATACATTATCCCACCAGGTCACCACCGGGGAGCCCAGGCAGAGCAGCTGGTGCTGCGCAGGCAGCCAGGGTCAGAGGGACCCCTTGCACAGTACCGGGGCTCTGGGGCACACACAGCCTCCCCAGGGCAACACAGCAGCTCGTGGGCTCCAGCCCCAGCTCCTGCCAGGCCGTGCTGCCACAGCTGGGGCTGGGCTGGAAGCAGCTGTGTGTCCCCAGGGCCTGGGAGGTTCCCAGTTGGTTGACAGCAGGAGCGGCTGGGACACAGCGTGGCTCACAGCGTGTCCTCCTCTGCCCCACACGCCAGGGACACGCTCCCACCGCCCCCATCTGCTCCCTGAACTGCACAAAAAGCAAACCCTGCTCGTTCTGCTCACCAGGCCCTCACTGACCTCCACAAGGGCAACCTTTGGTGCACTGTGAAGAACACGAGTCACTCCCAATCTGCTCCAAAGAACTTGACGTAAGAACAGGAGATCCCTGATACAACACTAAAAACACTCAAGAGCTTTACCATCACACATTTCTTGGGTCACATAGAATTGCTGCCCTTAAAGTACTGGATCTAAGAGAGAGACATGTCTAGGAATGTAGCACTCAAGTGCAAGAAAAAAAGGTGCAGAAAAACTGCTGTGACTCTTGCACCTCCTTGCATGTAGGTGGAATTCCACATGTACTCATTCCTGACTCAGGGATTCACTCAACTTCCTGTGAGATGTCAATTCCCATCACACATTTGTACTCATATTGCCATGTAATTAGCAAAATTGATGATTGGTGGTATGGAATCCAAGGGTATCGGGGCAGTGCTGATGGCTGATATAGCCCTGCAAAGCTGCATTGACAACACAGCTGTTCGCTGGTTTAAACCGACAGATGAATTTGGGCATGAATTTCCTCTGATACCTCATCACTACTGCAGCCTGCCCGTAAAATAAGGGAAATAAGGTGTCACTTACTGCTCTTACGAGACTGCAAGAGGCTAAAATATGCATGGGAATTTACACAACATGAAGACAACACACAGTAATTTGTCAAAGATGATTAATGCCCAGCCAGGCATTGGATTAAAAATAGTCTTGTGCAATAAAAGAGGAAGAGGTAATCTGAGGTTCTGCGCGCTCTGCTGCGTGAGGATTTTCATAGCTAGTGATGGCTGCATCTCTGGAGAGCTGCTGAGCCCAGCTCAGATGAGCACTTAGGAGATGAACAGTTCATTCAATTAACTCCCTATGACAGGGGCCCTCCCACCAAATCAGCTTCTTCCCAGCACAGGCACTCCTGGGAGGAGCTGCAGGAGCTCCCTCACCGTCACGGCCGTTAGCACAGTCAGCAGCTCCCTGCACATCCCAACCCTTCCCTCTGTTGTTTTCTACATGAGATGGTTCCTGAGCACCCATCTTGGCAGAGGGCTTGAACCAGGAGCTCCCTCTGGCACTGGCCAGCTCTAAATTCCTTGGTTACAAGTTCATTGCTCTGTCAACGTGGGCTTGGACTTCATGCTTGAGTCCAACTTCCCGCCTGTGCCCACCAGTTCCCTCCATGCGAGCTCCCCTCTGATTCTCTTCAGCTCCAGGCCTTCTGTGATTTCCTGGTTTAGCATTCCTTATCTCCTCAGACAACACACACCTCTTGGCAACGTCTGCCTCTTAGTTTTATTCCTTTACATCTCTGTTGCTTCAAATCAAACAACTCTGCCTCAGTTCTCAACTTCCCAATGCCAGCTCCTACCAGCCAAGGATTTTGTCTGGAACCTCTGTACCTCTTAACCCTTCTGAAGTGTGAAACAGTTATTTAAATCTCCTCTTGTAATCTGATTAAAAGGGAAAATCAGGTCATCTACCAAAGACTTGAGCAAGCAAATCCTAATGTATGTGAGTCTTCTTGACCCATAGACTAGACACATATATATTTCAGGATCTGTTAATACATTTATGCTGGATGCTATGAGCTTAGAGGAAAAATGAACAGAAAAGTCAGTCAAGGAGATTGAGATAATTAGGAGACATAGGAGACACAGGAGATTGAAAAATTGAAAACACATGAAGTGAAACCCTGTCACCAAACTTTAAAAAAACTCAACCAAACAGAAGTTGCATCTGAAAGTATTTAAGAGAAGACCTATATGATCCATCTCTTCTGCTCTGGAACAACCTGTGCAAACAGGACAGTCCCTGGCTCATGTCATTGCTGGCAGTTTTGACCCCTGCGAGCCCCTTGGCTACATGATTTCCACTCTTTCCCATCTTCCTTCATGAGGCGTTGCTAGGGGAGCAACAATTTTGAACAATTCTCATTCTCAGGAATGAGTTACCCCCAAAAGAGCTTCTGTACTTGAGCTTTCCATGCTCTTAACATCACTGAGAATGTGATCAATGTGTGGTGCTTCATTACAGGGCTGAAATAAAACTGTTTTCTGAACTATTAGTGACAGAAATATCTTGCTCTTAGGGAAATTCAGTGACAATTCACCCTCTCTCCACATCTGTCACTCTAACATGTTGTAAGAGAACATCAATATTTATGTAGTTGATCTCTTTTTCTTTTGACATCCATACTCTTGAAGCGAGTAGATATTTTGGGGTTATGTCAAACTTTATCAGACACTTACATTGCTGCCAAAGGCATATTTGTGCATTGGCTTTATCCATTTCTATGTGACTGTGCCTGATCTCAGTCTAGCAAGGAATTCATAACATTCTTTAAGCCAGATTATCCTCTGCTGTTTTAGAATGGTTGAGGATGTCATGTTAAATTCTGATATTTTCCTTTTTCTTTCTGGGTTGGTTTTTTTTTGGAGGCTTATAACTCACAGGCAACTGTGGGACTGCACTGGAGAACATCTTAAAGTCTGAGGTCCTCTACACTCTTATTAGACCCCTACAAAAGGGATGAGAATCCCACAGCGAGCAAAAACCCAGGGGTTCAAACTACTTTACTACTTACTCACATGAGCTGGAGTAACAAGCTTAATACAGCAGGTGGAAGGGATTTTATCCAACAGAGGAGTGTTTGAGGGACAGACAGAGTGGGAGACACAACAGCTGAACAGCAGGCTGCTCTGAGGCAGCCCTTACATCCTCATGGCCAGAAAACAGAAACACATGATTTGGTGATAAAGCACAATTCACCTGGATTCTGTTAACAGAAACACATCCTGCTTTGGTATTCATGTTCCTAAAGGAGGTCACCAGAACCTGGAACTGTCACATCCCAAGGCACATATTTTAAACACTGAGGGTATAAATGAGGGAAACTGCCAACAGCTTACCTGGGCAAAGAATTCAGCAGGTTGGCTGTAGGGATACTTTGATGTGTGGCAACGAGGGTTTGGTTCAGGTGTATCCAATTTCAAGAAACTCAATTTGTTATGCTGCTCTTCCAGAATCACAGAATTAACTAGGTTGGAAAAGACCTTTGAGATTCCTGCACTGTGTCGGCAGGAATTTAATAATTGCATGTCAAATCAGATTTTGGTCATTCAAAGCCACACCCAGCACCCTGCAGAGACAACTAAATAATCTTTCAATAAATGGGAGATGAAAACCAAGGTTGTGCAAAGGCTACTTTAAACCCTCCCATAACTACCTGGCAGCTCCCCTTCTTTAGGAAAGAGTTTCTCTGCTAACTGGGGAGCAGATTCAATGACATGCAAAGCATCTCCCTGTCCTAGAATTCCCAGTAATCTGATTTAATTACCTCAATATTCATATTCATGACTGACACATGTTATTACTGCAATCCGTCCGCTTTCAGCTACTTCATTTGGATATCAAAAAAAATAAAACGGCACTGTTGGATTTACACTCTCAGCAATTTACACCCCTTGCACTCAGTGGTGACACTGGCAGCGTCCACCTCCCTACGGCAGGATCCAAGGACCTCCCAAGGTCATTTGTAGCCCTGTCTCCTATGATTTTCCATTAGGGCTGCACATCTTACATAACGTCCCTTACTGAAGAAGTGCTGGAGAACTTCTTATTAGAGTGCAGCCGAATTCCCCGGCAATGCAGCGACACTGGGATTAGTGCTATCATGTAGAAAGAAAGACATCTGCCCAAGGCAGGATTTTATTAAGCTCACCAGAATGTTTAGGAGCTATTTACAACAAAAGCACATATTCTCAGGAAGTTTTGGGACAGCGAGCACCCTGGCACTAAGACAGGGTTTGCATTTCTCAGTCTTGCCGTCATCTGAAATTCTCCTGCCCTCAGCTCAGATTCCTTGTGATTATGGATCCAGCAATTCTTGACTTCTCCCAGTAATTAAAAATATAATTAACTAAGCTGAGCTAGTTCACCAAGTGTGTCAAAACTGAATCCTAGCAAAGGGAAAAGCTGGCACATGCTGGTTCAAACACCCAGGATGCATTGGCAGCCCTGACACTTCTCAGGCAACATGTGCCACTTTTCCCCTTTTCAGCACACATTACACAGGCAGGTGCTAATTACCTTATCTCTGTAATCAGGGAATTTTATTCAGATTTCACACAAAAATAATGTTTTCTCAGGTGCAGCAGCTTTTAATCACAGATCAACTACTTATTAGAAGAAAGCACACTCTCCTTATTTTAAGGCAGCCCTTGCCATGCTTTTAACAATTCAGTGATAGGGTCTGACTCAAATTCCAAGCTGTTTGCATTTGCCTGGATTTAGGTGCCACTGCGGATCAGGCAATTTAGTGAGCAGGTCTGAGCTGACTGTGCACACACATCCCTGTGGTGAAGTGTTCCCAAGGCTTTCCCTCTTCCTGAGGTCACCAAGGAATGCCCCAGGTTACCCAAATGCTGCCTGTGACACAGCTTACTAGAAATGTATTGTTGGCTTCCACCTAAGAGCATTACTGACTTAGGCTGGAGGTTTTGTTGCACATTCAACTTTAGGGTGCAACAAAATTTCCAGTCAAAATCATCAGAAAAACCCAAAAAAGCTCAAAAAAAAAGAAAAAGCTTTTTAAAAAAAGGTTTAAAAACCTTGTATGGAGAATAATTCAACTACAGGAGCACCTAAAAATGATCTCAGATGTCAGCGGAGGTAACGCTCTTGCTAACAGCTGGATAACACTGTCACACTAATGGGCTGCTGAAACACTAACCTTGCTTTGTTTGGGGATTTTTGGTGCTAGAGGTGACAACAGCAAGGCTTTCCTTGCTGGCCTCTTTGATACCCTGTTAGCTCCCCTTCAGCCTGTGCTAACTGCATTTGGCACGTTATTGATGGAAACAGAGAAAATCAAACCCATTATGCTGTTGCTGAAGCCTTTCCCACTGGCTGCCAGCTTGTTCTGGTATTGATTGGCTGCGGTTTATGATCAGTAAAATCTTTATGGGTTCCATTTACTCGCCCACTCGGGTTTGTCCCTGTGCCACCGCACTCTCCTGTGCTCATTAGGAGTGTCCCCAAGTGCAGGCACAGCCCCCGGACTGGAAACACAGCAGAAGGAAAGGGGGATGAATGTTCAGCAGGCTCCTGCCTGGAATCAAATGGAAGGCTGGAAAAAGCACTAGCTGAGAACAGCTTTGCTTAGGGAAGGAAGGGAGATGAAGGCACTCATTTATCTCTCCAACCCAATGCCCTCAGCTCCTTCCTTCCCTAAGCCAAGTTATTCTCAGGCTTGCTGTTTCCAGCCTTCCATCTGATTTCACACAGGAATCTCAACCTTACACCAGTGCCTCCTGGTCACATGGAATTGTATCTCTTAAGTGTCCCTTGCTGAAAAAGTCCCGAGTCCCCTACAAACCTGCGGCCACTGTGAAACCACTGTATCCACAGAGCCACCTCCAGTTTCTCCCAGTTCTGCTGTGCCTCTGTTAAATGAACATTTACAGGACAAAATGAAAAAATACTGTAAATGATAATATAAAGCTTCCCAGCAACAGCAATATTTGTGCAAAAACCAGAGGGTCAAACTGACTGAGATGCCAAATATATGCCCTAAAGGTCCCTCACCATCCCCACAACTCCCCACAGATACTCACAGCCACTTTTCTTAGCACATAAAATTGTATTTCCAGGCTCCAATCATCAGATGTTGAAGAGACATAGTTTAGAAAAGTTAGTTCAGGTGAGAATTTTAGTATTGGTACAGCAATCTCTAGTTAATAATACACTGGCTTCCACCTGGAAAACTGCAGCATAGGCCAGACCTGAATTCTGAACCAGATCAAACCTCTCAATCATTTTTATGCTCATCTAGTGCCTCGTTAGGAGGCAGTTATCCAACCTGTAAACTCCCCTTTTATGGGTTACTGTTTGTGTGACTCAATCCCAAATTCAAACGACGTTCCTGAGAGGACAGAAATAGAAGCTCTCACATTACTGAAGCCATTGAACATTTTCTTGCTACAACTACAAAAGAGATGCTAAAACTCACAACAAAGATCGATAGCCACACGAATATGTGGAAGAACAGCCAGCCCACAATTCTTCCTCCTCCCTGTATGAGTGAAACCAACAGTCCCCGTTCTGGGTTTACGTGGGGTGAATTTGGATGAAGAGGCAGGGGCTCCAAGAGATGTTTGGGCAGCAGGCAGTGTCAGGAAAGCAACAGGGGCAGTAGAGTCACTCTCTCAGGCTCTGTTCTCAGCTCCTTGTCTCACTTCTGATCCTGCTGATGCTTCACCCCCTGCAATAGGAACATCCCATGTGAACTGTGCTGTGCACACAGCATGCAAAGCCTCCTGTAAACACAGCAGGAAAAACTACAAAACCAGTAAGTATCCAAGGGGAAAAGCAGTGAGATGTGCACAGTTATCCATCTCTGTGAGGAGCAAAGGGAAGCATTCCCATGAGCAGGCATGGGCAGAAGCTGGGGCACTGCAAGAGGAAGACAGGCCAACCTGTGCAAACACAGTGGAGATTTAAAATTATCAGGACAAAAGGGGGTTTTGGATTAATTTCTCTACACAGAGTGATTAAGATGTAGGACAGGCTATTAAATGCAGTAAAAGATGTTACAAGATTAAATATGTCCTGGGGACTGAAACCACCTCATGCTTCCACAGCCCATTAAAGAGCCATGGTACAGTAACGCCTGCTTGTCCCTCCTGAGCTGGGCACATTTAAAGCAGGAAAGATGAGCATTTTGTAAAATTACTGCACCAGCAATCTCAGCACAGAACCTAATTCCAAGGAAAAATTAGCTCTATCCATTTCAGCTGGCAGCTACACAATAGCAGAGGAAAACGCTGTCAGTACAGTCTCCATCTCCTCTGTAAGTCTCTTTTGGAATGATTGGGGAAGGGATAATGAAAAGAAGTATTCAAATGACAAGGCATTTAAGCCAAAAATCTGTCAGTGCAAGCATGTAGCTCTCTAGGGACTCACATCTCCTGGGCTGCTCCCTCCACAGCTGGAGCATCCATGTCTCCAGACAAAAAGCCTGGGAGGGGAAAACCCCAAGAGGAACTTCAGTGATCAGGGATCAGTCTAAGTGTCCAGCTCTGGCTGAAACAGCACTCAGCTACTTCAGCACTCTAGAAAACTCCGCAGATGTCTCCTGCGTGTTCCTGATAGCCCAAACATCCTGACCTTAGGGGCAGAAAAATTCCTGTGCCAGAGCAGGCCAGAAGTCACCTCACAGAGGATCCTGCCCCAGCTTCAGCTCGCTATTTCCTTAATTTCTGAAGATTTGTATGTCTGATCAGTATCTCTGTGGTCCTGATACAATGCTGGGATTATGGGATTATTCCAGTGAGACTCCCAGCAGCCAGGGCAGAGGGGACTCAGGTGCTGCATGCCAAACCCTGCCACAGTGCACTTTTAGGCTTCCAAGCTCTCCCAGGGGAGGGGTTTAGGGACCTTTTACATATTTCCCTATTCACACGGTGAGATTCTTTCTGTCCTAAAACCACCTTTCCCCCTGCCTTGTTGCCTTTCCTGCCTTCCTAAGATTTCTATGGCTACATCCTACACTGCTGCAGCTGGGCCTGAGAACTAACCAAAGACTGTGCTTTATTTTTCAAAGTGCACAGATACAAGCCCACATCACGGACTGATGCTGAACAACACTTGTGAGAGGCATAAACCATGGGAGCCTGTGTTTTGTCAGGGCTTCAGAGGAAGCCAAATGCTCCACATAAACAACTTTCTGGTTACTCAGTCCCTTTGCATGGTTATTTCACTGTAACAAAATACACTGCTGTTACCTTAACATTATGCTGATCAAAACACTCATAATTTAAAAGTAATCTCAACACAGGTAACAAAGCACAGCATGTATTACTGAGAGCTGCACCAGGCACATTTACCTGCTATAAAGCTGTTGAATTAATGATTTATAATGATGTCTCCCACTGAGCTGACCCTCAAACACAGGAATTGATGCCACTGCTGTTGGCTGCCCCTGCACTCTTCTCCTTTTATGTTCTGAGCACCATTTCATCCAATGGGGCTGAAATCAGCCAAATGCAGAAGTGCTCTAGAACCTGAAAATGGTAAATTAGCAGTTGCAATAATTCCTCAAGTTTCTAAATCATCTGCATCCACTTGCAGGGCTACAGTGCTGTGTTCAGCACAAGGGCCTTCGACATCAGACAAAGCTGGGATGACTCAGGCAGAGCAGTCAAACTTGAGAGCTCTCCCAGCTGCTTATCTTCATCATCGGAACAAAACAAACATTTTAAACAAGGTCTCCTCTGTTTGTTTCCTGGTTATTTCACTAATGGGAAAGCAATCTACGCATTTCCTCTCCTCAAACATACAAATAATTGTGCAGGGCTTTCGGTTCCAAGGGCTGTTGGAAGCTGTCATGTCCTTCTCGCTGAGTTTTACAGGGAGCAATCCATGACTAATCCTCTGCCCCTGGCACGAGGAGCTCCCCAGGGCCCTTTCTTGTCCCTCCAGGGCCACTCAACACACGCTGAGAGATGAGTCAGGCTTCAAAATCAAGTGCATGTGTTTGTGTGGACACGTGCACATGAGGTGAGGGTCTTCCCATGAACTACCTGCCCTCAAATTACCAGGATTTCGTTGTGGCCACTCTGAAAGCTTTTTTTATAGGATTACAAGGAGGAAGAATTTGCCCCTTCAGCAGGCAAAAAGACAAAAGAGACATGTGAGCATATCCCAAGCAGGTGGTAGAGTACAGTCCCACTTATCATGTCTGATTAATACTACCAATGAAACTAAAATACAGTAATGTTGTGAAATATAATAAATTCTACAAAACTAAAAAATACTGACATTTTTCTCTACCAGCAGCTGCAAAGTAGGACTGAATCTCCTGAGATTTTTTAGAATGAAGACAAAAAGAATTATTACCAGGGTTCTGGCTTAAAATAGAGATGTGACAGTAACGACAAGCTGCAGAAAAACTCAAACTAAAACAGTCAGGGAGGGATCACAAATCACATTATATTACATATGTATGACCACAGCAAGTCATATTAGAGACACAACCAAACCAGCCTACCTACTGTTTTATTGCAGGGGGATGAGCTCAGATACTGTAGTACTGTGGGCAAGGAAGGTAAAATCAGTGTATAAATGAGCTGTCAGGGCAGCTGCTGCAACAAAAGGCAGACAGCAACCCGAAATTTCTGGAGAAAATAGAGACATATAGACAGCTTTGGAGGTTTAAGGCTAGAAAAAAACTATTAAAACAAAGCAGTCTGGCTTCCTGCCCCGTGGAGACAAAGGAATTTTGATAATAATTCCAGGAATGCCTGGTTTCCTTTTCGCTGCTGGAAGTGGATATGGTCGAAAGAAGTCTGTGGGCTTTTTCCTGTAAAGAAAATCTTGGCAGAAACATTTGGACAAAAATGGAATTTATGAACGAGGTTTTTCTTGTGACTTAGGACATGAACTTAGGATCTGTAGCAATAAATTATTGCAGGAGGGTTATATATTTCATGGGTTTTGTGAGCGTGACAACCAGTTCCAATCCATCTGCACTATTTCCTGCCATTCCTCAGGACAACTCTGCTTTCATGTTCACCTATGGAAACAGCAGGAGACAGCCTGTATCAATTACCCTCTGTCACTTTGCTTACACCACGCTGAGCACGAGGAGGAAACCCATCCGCCCCAGCTGGAAAACCACAGAACATCCCGTGATGTTTCCTGCATCCACCTGCTCTACACGGGTATGGAATTGCCTCCGTGGCACCAAGATCTGTCACTCTACAGTCGTTAACCATCTTCCTAAATCTTACACAAAAGATGACCCCCTGGTATTTCCTGGGTGGCAACAAGCAATCCTGGCCTCACCCAAGCGTACAGAGAACTGTCCTCAGCTCCAAACCCACAGAAACTTCCAGTCCTAAGGAACACTAACAGAAGAACCTCAGAACACGGGATTGGAGACTAAAAGGAATCTCCTTTCCTCCCATTCCTCCAGGAGCAGTGATTACGACACACCAACCCCAGAAAGAGTTGACACACAAAACAATGCCTTCCTGGAAAGCTGCTAGGAGCTCAGGAAAATTATAAGCTCACTTTTCCTGTAGCACAAACACATTTCAAGGAGGTTTCTTTAAAAACAACAGCAGCAGCAGCAGCAGCTCCTCCAGCAGAGCAGCCACTCAGAGCTCCACACTTCCCTACCCATCCAGCCCTCTCTTCCCAAGGGAAAGGGCATTTTCTGGAACAGCTGAAATAACCTTTTCTTGGGCACTCAGGTCCCAGTTCTGGTGGGAACTGAACTCTTCTAGCAGTGGCCAATCCCACCATTCCTCATCAGCCAAACAGTGACCACAGCACTTGGGCAGCAAGCGGAGCGAGAAGTAATGGGAACTGCTCCATTTCCTCTGTTTGCTGGGCTTTGGGTTGGTTTTGAATTTAATTTGGTTGTACCTTTTTTTTGTCCCACTGTTACAAATAGGCAGAAGGGAAAAAAATACCAAACTCATTTAACACATCTCTAGCCCATATCCCAGGCTGGGAAGCAGTACTGAGTTTTCCCACCTCAGTCTCCTCCTGTTACAGCACCTTCTTGGTCAAAAACAAAACTCACAGGTTTCATTTTCACTTTGTGGTAAGGGAATGTTTGTAGAGGCAGCTGACACAGTCGGCTGAGTTTTGCTGAGAGCATTTGTTCTGTGATGACCAGGGCCTGGCTCCACAGTCAGCACACAGGGATAATTTATACTGGGCAGGACAGCAAGAAAAGTGCTCCTGTTGCAGAATACACGTGGTGACAAGAGAGGGTTGTTAGAAGGCCAAGTGCTTTTCCTGCTTTTAGTCACGTCCTTCCTTCAGTCAGCAATCCAAGGATGCTATGAAGGGTTATACCCACACTACCAGAACACTGACTCCAAGAGATGCTTCCCATCATCAGAGAAAGAGGAAAAGCAACACCAGGATCAAACCAGGCTCACCCAGGTGCATGACTTTGGCAGCCCTTTTTGGTGGAGTCCCTAAATAAAAAGGACTGAGAGCTGCCTGGCCAACATTTTAATGAAACATTTCTAATTTCCACCTAAACATCAAAAGTGTTACTTAAAAGCCATTGAGCCTTATGTCAACTTCCATATTTGCTTGCTGATTACTGTCCTTACTGAAGACATTTTACATTTTGATAAAAAATCCTTATACTTGAGTTAAGCACGAACACACAAGCTACTGGTCTGCCTTAGAATGTGAGATTAAAGGGTCACATCTCTAAAGGACTAGAAATTTTAGTAAGAGGAAGATTATGGGATAGACTCACACCTGGATTTGAAGCTTTCGGAAGGGAAAGAGAAAGACAGAGTGGCAGAGTCAAAGAAAGGAAACTTGACCTCAGTTTGAACTAACAACTGAGACAAATCTCTTCATGGAAGTCAGAGGAATGCTGACCTGTTTGGGAAAGTAAAATCAGAGAAAGTGAGCAACAATCAGCAAACTTCTTTTCAGAAAAGCACCTTATCTTTACTGCCTCATTCTTAACATAAACACCATGTTTCTTAGGTGGCAGTAAAGAATTCCCTGTAAAGAAGTTGTGTTTTTTTCTTGCCATCCATTATATCCAAAGTCTACAATCCCTTGAGCATCAAGCATTTGACACTGGACACAGTAAATGTTAGCAATGGCCAATTTTGTTTCAGCAACATTCACTGTGTAAAGTCAATTCCTACTTTGCTCTCCTTTTCCTGTCAAAGACCAAAAAGGATCCACTGCTGGGGCCATCAGTTTCTTTCACAGAACCACAGAATAGTCTGAGTTGGAGCAACAGAGTACATTTCAGAACTGCAAAATAAATACATTAAAATAAATTGAAATTTTTTTTTTTCCTGAAAGCTCTACCCTTGCAATCATAGCTGCCTCAGTTCATAATTCCCAGGTGTTCAGACACTCCCTGTGCCACAGGGATTTCCTAGGAACAGGACATCCCATCATAGACATGAATTACTTCAAGATCCAAATCAGTTTTCCTAGTCTTTAATCAGAGACACTTCACTGTTCAATGTTTAACACACTGACCTAGGACTAATGCAGGACACTTCTGATTTGAGAATCAATTTTTAAAGTGCTTCTGAAGTCTCAAGATGCTTTTCCTACTAAAATTCAGCCCATGCTTAACCTATTTACATAGTCTTTCATCTTCCTGTTGTAAGAACATTCAATCAAATCTGCTGAGTCAGATAAACGTCCTAACAGGGAAAACTATATTTGTCCTTTGAGTTCAGGCTTGAAAAATATAATAGAAACCACCAGTTCTCACAAATTCTGTAGTAAGTGCTGATATTCTGGGGAAATCTCTTTGTGAATTATTTGCTGCTTGGGGAGCATATCCGAGGAAATTTTGCATCACGGAAAAGCTCTCTCATGCTGTAAAAAGATAATTTCCCATACTGTACATTGCAACTTCTCAAATTAAATTCCTTTCCCTGTTGAAATAACGAATCAAGCCCATCCAGCCTACAGTTCATTTAGGGCACTGAGCAGATCACATGTCAAGCCAAAGTCACTTTGATCCTAGAAAAAAAGGAGACTGTTGAATCAGCAGTGTCAACTACTAGATCAAATTTGCCACTAATCCAATCAGATACAGCACTTACTTTGCCCTACATGTTAAGCACCCCCTCCCAGTCTATTAAGGACGGTGTATTTCATTAAATGGTGCTGGTTCATAACTCCCAGTCCACATCTCAGCACAAATTGAGGGCAGTTTGAATTCCACTTCCCGTTGCTGATGCGTATCTCCGTGAGCGGCTGCCTCGCCAGCCCTGGCAGGGTGTAGTGCCACGAAGCACTTCCCTTTGCACAGGGCAGTAAAACGGCTCATAAAGCTTTGGAGATGATGGATATGGGAGCACCAGGAGCTGGACACTGTGTGTGAGCCGTGGCCAAGCCCTGCCAGCACGAGGAGGGAGCCAGGTGAACACAGCGCAGGGGTGAGCGACCTGCTCTGCGACTCCTGACAGAGGGATGTGGATAAACAGGATATTTGGATAGTTTGGATATTGCATTCTGTATGTACACTGACACATTCACTTACAGGGGCAGGTTGAGCCCTATACTCTGCTCTCTATGCNGCACACTCACTTACAGGGGCAGCTGGGCTCAGGTTCAGCCCTATACTCTGCTCTCTATGCCAGTGCTGCCATAACTTGGGTGGTCACCAAGCCCCAGGCGAGATCTGGCTCTCCCCTTCCAGAGTTTCCATATCAGCCAATCTGAATCCCCAAAGCAGGCACCAAAACGAGATACAAATGTGGCCTCTCCCTCGTGCCCATCCACTGTAAACACTGTGAGGTTCACAGTGCCAGCTGCAGCCTCAGAGCAGGGCTGGGGCAGCTGTCCCAGGACAACCTCTCTCCCTCTCCAGCAATCTGGAATGAATATTATGGACTGGTGTATCTGTTCATCCTGCTGAAAGTCATTTCCCAAACACCAGCCTTTACCTGCTAATTGTAGAGTTCCCATTTTTCACCAGGAATTGCCTCTCACCTGCTGCTCCAGACTTCAAGAGACTTGAAACCCTCCTTACTCAGAGCTCAGTCTACCAGAACACGGCAAGCGAGTCACTTCACACCATAATTAATTCCTCCTGGCCCTGGGAGCCACAATATAAAAGTTAATCAAGTGAAAGAGAAATTAAGGATGTTGTTACTCAAAATACCTGAACTTTACAAGTTGTATTTCTTGACCGTGAGGTCACTTCACATCTGTCATTCATTTGTTAAAGCTCCTCTGTGAAATGACTGCAGAAAAATTATGTTTATGTGAAAAGTCACCTTAAGGAGCCTCATACCAAGTTTAAGCTCACTTAGCTCATACCACACTAAATTGAAAATCTGTTGAAGGAAAGATGAGTATGACTGAATTGCAGTTTTCATAATGCAATAGCACATAATCAAAGGCAGGATTGCTGTCCCCAGCAGAACTCTCTCTAGAAAAAAAATCTGTTTCATTGTAAAAGGACAGGTTAATTACTTTTTGCCCCCTCATAAAATTAGTTTTATATAGTTTTTGCTTATTACACTAGAACAAATGATGCATGGACAATTTCAAACATGATTTCTCTCTTCATGAAGACAATCAATTAGCAAACTCCCAAGTCCTTCTGCAGTTTTTACTCTGGGTTTATTGAAATTCTCTCTTCAGATTTTTTTTCCATTCTCACTACTCTCATTGCCTGACAATTTCTGAGACTGGGAATTAATAAATAAGTAATTAAGTAACTTCCTTATATTTTCATATCACCCATTAACATGAACTATTACTTTGAACTCTCAGAGATATGCCAACAAAAATACCTGAAAGCCCACAGAAAGCAGTAAGAGTGGACTTGTGCCACCATGTCCTCAAAATTTTGCTCCTCTCTCCTTGTCAAACACATCTCTTACATCTGACGTGTATCAGCTGGATAAATACACACATTGTTAAACTTCACACTCAGAAGCATCACTTTGACCCTGGGGCAGACATTCACATTGTATATTTTTGCAGCTGGAGGACCCACAGAAGGGAAATATGCTTTGAAAAAGGCAGCCAGGTCGAGGCCATACGAATGAAGATTTCAGATTAAGATTGATTTAAGCAAAACAAATTTTTTAAATAATGAAAAATCTCACAAAAATAACATTCCAATGAAGTTAGATCCTGTTGCAAAGAAAGGGGACAAGTTTCGAGGGAGTTAAAAAAAGCCTAAATTAAGTGTGCCATTTAGGGCCTTTTTCAAGGGGTTAGAATTCACCGAAACATCTTGAATGCTAATTAATCCAGCACAAGAAGGGGCTGTCCTTGGCCATAACATGGCTTGTCACTTCTATTATTTGTCTGACCTGTCACTGGCACTTCTGGCATTTTCACTGTTGCTCTGCATCCCCCTTTGCAGCCAGCCAGGGGCTCAAGGGTTGTTTCTTTCCACGGGTATTTTCAGCAATTGTTCCTCACATTTTTGCTCCTAACTGGCCTGTTTTGTTACAGAAACAAATTGTAACCTTTCCAAACGCTCCTTTCAAAATGGGAATTGCCCATATTTATTCCTGGAGTCTCTCCCATCTCCAGAGAGAAAATGTCTAATTACTCATTTCATTTCAGAGATTACTCACTCACTCATTTAGCTCCAGGGGAAGCGAGTACTTGTGGCATTTTCTTTTAAAGGCTTCTAATTCTGACAGTGTCACAAATGTAATGAGCATTATAATATGAATGACCATGACATATATTTTCTGTAATAAACCAGATCAAGCAATGTCCCCATCCTAAAGAGTCACGACGAGAAGCTGTATGGATGATTAACATGCAGGGGATGAGTGAAAATTTGGTCCAGATTTATTTACTTGAATTAGTCAATGCAAGCAGGTGTGAAGGGAAGCAATTTTCCCTAAAAATGCAGGGAAAGCTTTGTATTCTTTATTCTCTCTCTGGCTCATGTGTCAGAAAATCATAAAAGCTTTCTAACTTCCCTTTTAGAAAAATAAAAAGCCAACACATAAAAGCTGCTTTATATTACAGGAGCTGTGAAGTCAGGGCCTGCAATGATGGGTAGCTTCCCCAACACCATCCTGGATGTGCTGTCAGTGGGGAATTTGGTCACAGCTGCCCCAAAGTTGTGAACAATCTGCAAACAGCCTTGCCCACAGCCCCTGGGCCTCTGGCAAAAGGGAACACAGCCGAACCACAGCTCTTCCCGAGGGTCTGGACCTGGCACATCCACTCTTGGAGTGCCAGGTGATGGTTCTGAAGAGGGACGTGTCAGTGTCCACCATGGTGGCTCTGCCATCCACAGGCACCTCTGGGTTCAAGAAAGATTTGAAACAGATTTGGCAGCCTTTAGCAGCATTTGGGTGGAACCCAGGGTGCCATATCCCAACTGTGCTCTTTAAATGCACTGCCTTGGGCTCCCTGGATAGACAGAAGGCTGAGAAGGGAATCCACCAGACCAGGACAATGTTGCAGGGCAGCCCTGCTGCAGCACAGCCACTGCTTTTCTCTGTGGTTCCTCACACGCCAGCCCAGGGAAAGCAGAATTATCTTGATTTTCACTCCAGGTTATCGAGATACCATACAAAATGGGTACAGTTATTTGCATTTTCCTACACAACTGCCATATTAATAATTGCTCCAGGCACTATAAGAGGAAATCCAGTTTGTGTCAAGAAGCACAGCCTGGCTGAAGGGACAGGAGATGCTCCCAAGAACAGAACACACACTGCCATCGGCATCAGCAAACATGGGAGCTACTCCTGTGCTGAGACTTGTAAATGAGAGGAGCTCTCCATTGCTCTTTCCCTTCTCCAGAGCCAACCCGTTCAGCACAGGGACTGCCTCACACTGCCTGTTTGCACACTGCAATACACAGACAGCGACCACACCCCCGGGACACATTCCCTAGGAAAGAGCCCCCTGCACCCAGGCAAACCGGGGCAGCCCAGGCTTGGCTAACAGTAACCCTCCCACTGCTGTAAGGGATATTTAACAGGGATATTTATGGTGTAAATGCTGCTTGTAGCCACTGCAAATGCTGACATCCACTGTAAATGCTGACAGTGATTTGTTGTTTAGTAAGTTATGGGTCTGATTTCAAAGGCAGCCAAGCGCCAGTTTTGTTCCCATTGAAGCCATGAAGAAAAACCTCCCTTGATTTCAGAAGTCAGATGAAGACTCAAGACTTTTAAAAAACTCTTAATTTTATAGAGATGCAAAACCTCACTGAAACAAAATGAGCCTATAGAAACTGAAAATGCTCAAACGATTTTCAAACTTTACATCAAGCCAAATTTTGCAGCTTGCAGATATTTCACATCAAAGCCATAACAGATGTGAAAGCCAAAAGAAGCAAGAGAGAGAGAATTAATTTGAGATCCATGACTCCTCTGTTTCTTAAATCCATGACTCTTCTGTTTCTTAAATCCAGATATAATGCAGAATGACGGAGTCTTAACCTTGCCCTGAAGTATAATACATGACAGTACAACATTTCTTACGGAAGAAGTATCTCTGTCTTGTGGCAGTAGCATGTAAAATTTAAATTATATGAATATTTAAGAAGATATTAATAGGTACCTTAAATAAACAATAAGTGTCATGAAAATAGCATCACATAAATGTTTTAAAACCCTTAACTGAAGGTGTAAAGCACTTGCAGGAAGTAATTTTTACTTTCACAAAAGTCTACAGCAGTAGCTGAACCCACATTCAAAGCTGGCATCAAGAGGACAAAGCCATGGGTCATGGTTCCAGGATAAAGCCCACATCCTCACGAAATCCCAGTTTATTTCAGAAATATCTTCCATCCCATCGCTGGCATATCATCCTCAGCACCCAGAGGTTTAGGTACACCCAAGGAGACAGAGCCCGAAAAGCAAAAATCCCTTTCAGCACTTACAGGAGCTGCAAGCAGCAGCTGCAATTCACACGGAACCAACAGGACTTCCTTGTCCTCAAGGCAAAGGTAACAGTTACAGAAAGCTAATAAATAATTGTTACTAAAATAACTCCTACAGAGTATCAGGTAAACCAGGGGCACTGAAAATGCAGGGAAGCACTTGCTGATTCAGGTATTTGTGTGCAAATCCCACAACCCAAATTGCAGGTAAGGGAATAGCCCAACTTCCCTGCCAGGACACCACAGACCTCACAGGGCAGCTCTCCCCTCAGAATAAATGGTTCAATGTTGAGTTAGAAACCTTCAGAAAAAAAGCTTTGAGATTGTAAGTTTCACATTCCTTTGGCTAAGGTGTTGCTCTAAAAAGAAACTGCTGAAAAGACATCTATCACTGAATTAAAAATTCAGGGCAGGTAAGTTCCATGCAGAATGTCTATGTATTTAAGAGACCCATTTATCCCATGCAGTTATATTTCTCCCTGAGCTTCCTTTTCTTTTCATGAAATTGTATTTAGATTTAATAGGATTCAGAATTATATTTAGAATTACATAGTCAACACTCTACAGCTGTGTCCATCTTTTTAAAATGCTTTATAAACCAACTTTCCCAAAGATTTCTCAGCAATCTGAGCTAGATATGGATTTTTCCCCCATTTTGCAATTCTACAGATATTTGGATTTAAAAAAAATGCTTAAACAAAATTAAGCTTAAAAAAGCACCTGCTAATGACAACCATTTGCTTAATGGCAGTTGTTCAGCCAGAGCAGAAGGAGACTGCTTACATCTGCCAGCAGAAACCATTTGTAAAAATTAGTCTTGTAAACCACCACACATAAATCCATGGAAAATCAATGCCCATGGTTTCTATTAGGAAGTAGCAATGAATTATTCCTTATCCATGAAGTAAAATAAGCTGCCTTTTTTTTTTTTTTCCCCCCCCAGATGCAAAATTGTGGAGGCCAGATCCAAATCCTTTATCAGTGAACTCCTCAGCAACTCCTGTGGGCTTTGGGTGACACCGTTCGCCTGTCCTTAATCTTGTCAACAAATTCCATCGTATCCTTCGGAGAAAATCCTGCCGTTGTTTTAAGTATGTCTAATCCATAAGGACAAAGCTTTAATGAGTTTCTAAATTTGTATCTTTAGAAGTAAAATAAAATAAAATTAAAAAAACCCCTGTGACCTAGAATCTGTTCCAAAGCCCTGCTCACCGCCTCACTCCGCGGTGAGGTCTCAAGATGGGATTTATCCCACATCCATGAGAAAGGGACAGAAAGCAGGCAGTTTCCAGTGCTTCAGAGATGGTTTTCATATTGCTCAGAAGACACCAAAGGGTGCTCTGCTTTGCACACCCCCTGTCACTGGGGAAGTGCCACCTCACCTCCAGGTGTGTGTGTGCCCGGCAGCACGACAGCATTTCTACATGAGAAAGCAATTTGAGTAAAAACAGGGAGTCCAATAACTGAGAGATGGAGGAGACCCCTGGGAACAGCAAGAGATTTCTCGATTCTCACTGTCTGTCCCTTAGGTGGTTTAATAAAGGGCAGGATATTGAGCATGGCAAATTAAAGAGATAAAATTCATAAGAACTTCTTGTGTTCCATGGAGTTTGTTTATAATTTGGCAGTTGTGTAATTTAAAAGATTTGAGCAGCACTTCCCATGCAGACTTTATCAACCTGAGAGCAATAACATCCTCGCCTGTTACCTGAGATTTATTACACTTCCAGCAAAATGACAGAGGAAAGCCAACACCAACATTTCACCTGCTGCTAGTCAAGAATTTAAATTCCTTCAAATGACCCAAATCCACACACTGCAGGAAACTGCAAGGCAAAATCACTTAATTCCTTTTTAATTTAGTTTTTCATTTCAATCTATTAACTTAGATAAAATAAATTAAGGCTGGTAAGCAGGTAGGGGTGTGGAAGACAAGTGAGTGTAAAAATAGATGGGGTTGTAGACAAGGCACCTCTTCCTTTTTGGTCCTGTGGTCTCTTCCCTGCTTGATCCTGGTGTATTTGTAGGAAGGAATGCCTTTGCTCTCATTTGCAGACTCTGGTGGAAGGCTCCTCCCTTGTTTCATATTTTATGTCTACTCAACTTCTTCTCTGACTGCTCAGTCACATTGTTACATAGAGGTTTGGGTGTATCTTTAGAATGCAATCTGTCTGGTGTTATGTCTGCACATATAGCCTAAACAAATTTCTACTTGCAAATTCCCTTAATTATAACCATCCACTGCACTAAAATAAGACACAGTGTTTAAAATCACAGCATCCTCAGGGTGAGCTCAGTTGAGCACAAGTCAAACCATTCACACAATCTGTATATGTTGAGTGTCTACACTGCAAATGCAGGCAGGATCTGCACAGAGGGATCCCCTCCAAAGAAGCACAGCTCTGTGCCTGATCTATTAAAAAATTAACTAATGCAAACAACTGATGGGGTAGGACTTGAGAATGAAATGAAGCTTCAGTATAAAAGGGTAAAGACAGCCTTTAAGTGGACAACTCAAGTTGGTGTTGCAGCATACAGGAGTTGGCACATGGAGCTGCAGCCAGATTGCTCTGTCACTCATGAGTTCTTAATACCTACAATTCAGTCTTTTTTCTATTATTAATTGCTTCTAAGTATCAAATTTTATTTATATGTTCAAACAACAGCTTCATTTCTTTCATTGCTTTAGAATTTCCTGCTACCCTATTTCATAGAGCATTTCCTACGTTTTCTAGAAGTACAATAAAGCTTCAATCTATCTTTTGCAGTTACTCATTGTTTATATATTTCCACTTTTTCCACTGCCTCTCCTCAGAGATTAAACAGTCTTTTCCAGTTATCCCTCACCAATGAATTCTATTTTTGTCCCCAAGGAAGAGATGACCAGAGCTTCACTCATTATTAACAACGAAGCTTATACAAAACACACACATATGTACTTAAATTAATAAAATACAATGACTTGATATCAAGTTCTAGTGGAATTGGACTAATCTATGATATTCAAGTAAGTTGATCCCAAATAAGTTTGTTTTGCTGTGGGATGCAAGTTTGTTTTCCCAGGCATGGAAAACTTCTGAAGCAAACACCATCCATAGTGTGGTTTTACTCCCAGAGGCATTTGAATCTTTTGCTGAAAAAGTGACAGAAGGACAAATATTTGAGACCTCCTCTGGGGAAAACCTCTGTTCGATCACTACTTGAACTGGGGTTTTCTTCCTGATCTCACTCACACCTTGGCTGTGAATTCTGCAGATGCTCCCTTTGTTCACTTTTAAATGTCACTCTCTTTTCATGTCCCAATCATTTTTTTAAAGGCAGTTTTTCTTAGCTGGTAAAAGGGCATTTGAAGGCATAACAAAGTCTAACATTTTCAGCTCCAGTCCTGCACTGTGTCAACTTAATCTCATCACTTGCCTGAAAGTTCTTTTATTCTCCTTGTTTTGGAACCTACCGACACATGGCAGTAGCTGTCTAGAGGCAGAAAGAAGTGACACGTGGCATGAGCTTAGAGCAAGCTAAGGAAAATTAACAGGCAGAATGTGAGGGTTTTCACTGGAGGTAGCAGAGTTAAATATAGAACTAAAGTGTCCCAAATACAATAGCAGCACTTTCCACATGGGTGCACGTGCTATAAATACCTGGTTTTCTGCTTGCAGACTCTGGGTGAGGAGCAGGATTCCTCCCCAGCTGAAGCACCAGTGCTTCCTCAGTGAAGCCCACAGGAGACAACAGTAGGAGCACACAGCAGCAGGGGACCAGCAGCTCCCACTCACCTGTAAGGTCAATACTTTGTTGACAGCAAAAAGCACCTTCTGGGTGAACTTGCAGGTATTTATTTCCCTGGTTGCTCTTACACTGGTTCAGCAAGAGCCCACGGAACAGGGCTGGGGGACCTGCTCCTGCACTTAGTGAAGAGCAAAATGCGCAGTGATGAAATTAGAGGAAAGGAGATTTAGTCTACATAGATATGAAAGGACTTGCTTCCTTTTCTTTAATGAAGTTATTCCAAAATCAGAGTAAGGACCACCTCACAGTCAGGGTTTATACAAGCCCATGTACCTATTAGACATATTTTCAGGTGCAAGTCAAATGCAGAGCAATACAGATGTTCTTGTAAGTCAGAGGTGTTTTACCCCCTCTGCATCATACCCTCACCTGTTTGAAGTTAACACAAAACTGCTCTGCCCACCCAGACCCCTACGGTGTCCAAGCTGCAGCTGAGAGAGCCTCAAACATAACCAACACACCCAGCCCACTGGATGTAAAATGATGGATATTCTGTTTTAATTGATGCCTCTTCATGAGATTTTTCCTTTACCATTCCCAAAAAATACTGAAAAATCTGTCTGTCATTTTTTTTTATAAGCTTTAGTTTTAAGCCTTTAAGGAACAAAAGTGAAAATTAGTGTTGTTAATGTATGTACAGAATAAAAATAACAGCTGATAAAAATCCCTATAAAAGTGAAATACAGCTTATTCTTGCTTGTAGCTTTACATGCAGCTCGCATTTCCTCCTAAAGCTTCAGCAAAGGCCAGGAGACAGACTATTTATCAGAAAACCATCAAGCTGGAATTTCACATCAGGCTAAAGAGATTCCAGCTGAGCTGTTTACTTCCAAATAAAAGATCCCATGAAGTACGGTATGGAGCTTGAATGCCTCTGTTTGGAACCCCAAAGATGAACCTCTATTTTCCTTTGAAACAGTTACTATGGTCAGACCCAGAAAACTCCCTCCACAGTTTAATTCATCTTATTTTTGAAGCTCTGTTGCACCTGGCAACCAGATCCACTGTGTATAGCACAGCTTTAGCCAAATCCATATCATGAATTACATGAAAGACTGGCTAGGTTTACCAGGTAAAATGGACTATTTTATTAAGCAGTAAAGTCAGGGTATGGAAGGAAGATGGAAAAGAAAAACTTCTGCATCACTGGCGTGGCCACTATCCAAATCTTTGCAGCTTTCAGAAGAGCTGTCATTATTTGATGTCATGTAAGAAATGCCTCGAAGATCTGAAAATGAAGCCAAATTCTCCATCAGTCAGAAGTCCTTTGCATTGTGCCACTTTAAATTAGTTAAGGATTTGGCATCTCATCCTTTCCAATTTTACACTTTTATCTGGTGATTTGGAACACCCACACAAACCCTTCCCCATTCCCTGTGGCTGCAAGGGGGTGGTTGCATGGAGTCACGTTCACAAGGTCCTTCTCTAGCATGAGAGAAGGAAAAAGAAAAGAGGGATTTAATTTTCACAGCTCTATGGTTAGGAGTCATTTTCTTCCCTCCTCATTACAGTGTCTTTGCATTTTTGTTACAACTCTTTTGGGGAGAAAAAAGAAAGAAAGTGAAAGGAACAAGATGTATTAAGGTGCATAAACAGCTAAACAAAAAGATCTCTGCATTCCAGCTGTTACTAAATCAGATTAAACCAGCTCCTGCAAGTCAGGCCCACCTCTTACAGAGGAAAGAAGTGAAGAAATGGCTGACAAAAGAACTGGCCTGAAGAAAAGCATCATTATTATTTCCTTTCTGCTTCAAAACTTTAAACATATTCAGTTTCCCTTGATTTCATCAAGATGCTGCCTAGGCAAGTAAAAATAGTGTCAGCACCAAGACTACTTGCGCTGCAACATATTCCCAGACATTCCTTCCTGATCTGTCCCTCCTGACACGACATCCAGAGCCAACCTGCTTATCAGGATCAGGCTGTGGCACTCAGCATGTGACGCTGCAGCAGCTGCCGAGCTGTGGGATGGAACATCTCTCCCCGAGGAATGCCCCCGGCCTGCTGCTCTGCCGGAGGATGTGACTCCTGAGCAGAGCGCTCCTCTCCCACACTCTGACACGGAACGTGTTTCCAGGGCCTGCACACTCAGCAGAACTCAAAGCAGCCCTGACATGAATTCAGAATTCTGCTGTTCTGCAACCTCCTATTTCCCTTTGAAACAGTTACTATTTATGTGTTCTATCAGACAAAACCACCCTCAGCACATCCCAGTGCTTCCTGCCTTTCTCCCCTTTTCTTGGCTCTGGTACAACATCTTCCAAACTTGACACCCAACCTGCTTATTGTTGTAACCACTCATTGCATTAAGTGAAAGGAACACTGCCTAGAAACTGTACAGTGCCCTCTTCCCCTATCCTTCTGTCCTTCAGAGAATCTTCTCATTCCTGCTGACACTGCCCACCTGTGAAACCTCAGCTGGGGGGAAGGATTTCAGTTTGCTTTCTCTAAGGAAAAGAATCTTTAAAAAAGTAAGAAACAAACCATGCTATTAAACAAATTGCCTTACTTGTTAGTCAGACAAACGTTTGGGGGTTTTCGTTTCATTCATGTACAAGACCTTCATTTCTGTTCCCTCTGGATTAAAACCAAAACTTCCACCACAGCATGTACAGAGGGACCACAACTTCACAAATTCATGGAGTTGGTTCAAATTTGTTCTGGATTTCCAATATAAGACATTCATTCCTTCTCTACCTTTTTTTTTTTTTTNCATTCTTTCCTTTCTTTCCTTTTTTTTTTTTTTTTTTTGCCATTTCTTTGCCTTTCAACCAGGAAAAGCTAAATTGAAGCATACAGTGTAAAGTGGGCGTGTAATACCAAGTGCAATATACCCTCAGGGAGGCGTCAAATCCAAATTCTGCCTTGGGACATGGGATAAAGCTTCTGCAAGTGTATCAGAGAGAGAGAGAGAAAACTTTGCCAAGATTTAATTGAGATCACAAAACTCAAGTCATCTGAATTTCCAGAACCAGAAGCTGGAATGACACCTGTGGCTTTAGGAAGCACAGTCAATTTCCTTTCCCTGCTTTTAAAGGCATTTAAACAGGCTATGAATCCTTCAGAGTTTTCTATCCCAAAGTGTTATCCTATTTCAAGATCATCTCTCATTCCTTGCTGACAACAATCAGCTTTTTAGAAGTTTTCATTCCACTAATTAATTATATACCAAAAATTAGCATTTTTGATGCATATGCTGTTCTTGGCCAAAGACTCTTTTACTCCTTTTCCTACCATGAGGAACCATTTTTGTTTGCTACATATCCAGGGAAGGGACACTTGTACCAGCACTGAAACACACAGCATCTCTCTTACATAAAAATGAAGTCCAGGCTGCCATCTGTTTGATCTGTCACATCTCACACTTCCTGAAAGAGAGAAGTTTGATCATCACACATTAAGACTTTGATAGAGTGACCATAGGTTCCCATCTCAAGGATAGTAACAAACCGTGTTGTCTCTTCTGTCAGCACCCATAAGGTGTTTTAAACTCACATTGAGATTCAGAATTATGCTAATTTCCCCCATTACTCATATAATAATAATAGAAAGGTTTGTTGTTTCTGTTGACAGGAAAATGAGGAGCACACCATGGAGATAGAAGAGAAACTGAAGCCATACTTGCAAAAGAAATCAGTAAAATGTGTTTTACCACCAAAAGCAAAGCCAAGGCTGAGAAGTGCTGAAAGTTCATGCCTTGAGCACCTGGAATGGTAAGGCAGAACACCTCTAGGAGATGTGGGAAGCCTCTTTCAGAGGAACAGCAAACAGGGCTCAGTTTGGCCAGGTTTGTTCTGTCCTGCCCAGGCAGGACCACACAGCACCACTCCAGCCACATGAGAATCGTTTCAAAGAGCTACAAAGAGCCCACAGTGGTTTGGCTACTGAGGAACACAAATAAAATATTTTTTACCTAAGATACATTTCTTCAAGACAAGAAGATTTTTCCATAGCAGAAAGTTTGACGACTTCACATTCCAGACATCAATAATTTGAAATCACTGTTCTATGACTACCTTGAACATAAATCGTAGTCCTTGAAAACAAACCCATGTCTCCCACAACATCATTCATTTTTCACAATTTTTCCAGGGGTGAAGACTGAGTGCCAACAGCCCTTTAAGGAAACTGTCTCATAGCCACAGTTGTTTGTCAGAAAGTCTGGCCAGATTTAGGGATGAAAATCCAAACATGGATCATTCTGATAAATCCAAGATGACAGATAACAAAACAGGGAGATGTAGAAAGAATATGATGATTGATTTTTACCAAACAGAATATTCCCTGGATTGTTGCACTGCAGGGCTCTTGGTGTCTGTAATGTATAGAGGAGTTGTAAGCAGCTCCAAGTCTGAGGAGCAGAGTCACCTGATATTTATTTACTTTACCAGCCATGAAAGCCAAGAAACTGGCTTATAGATCATAAAATTCTTTAGCACTGAAGTTTCTGAATATGTGTAGGGAAGCATAAGGAAAACAGTTTCCAAGAGACAAAACAAGTCAGAGAAGAGGTTTTTTCCTAGAATGGGAATGATTCTTCTTGACATAGTCCTGCACCATTCCCACCCTCAGCAGGCATTTTTTATTATAATTAAATCTGTTTTATCTACCAAAAACTTAAAACTGAAGAGTGGCAGGGACAAGGGACAAAGAGATGATGTAAGGATGGTTGTGACAAAGAGAATAAATAGGTGCTGTGATGAGAGAAGAGAACATGAATCAGCCTCAGGACTCGAGGGAAAGTGGGATACAGGGACTGTGTTTGCTTGGAGCACAAGGCAGCATCACACAGCAGCTCCTGACAAAAAGGGAATGATAATTCCACCACCAATGTTTGCAGAGAGCCTTGGAAAAACTTTCTTGGTCTTTGGTATTTCAAAGAGCAAGTAGAAAGAAACTCAGCTTAATATTTCAACCTTTACCCTCACAGTATTTATGACCCACTCAAAAGACAATGGTTTTTCCATCACAAGCACACCTGTGTTCTTTCCAGAGGTTAAAAATCCAGGCAACGATCCCGACTGACCCTGCTCAGTTTTCAAATGCTGAGAAGAGCCTTGCTTGCAAAAGTACAGCTTTTTTCCTTTTAAATAAATAAAGGATTAAATAAAACACGGAGTCTTTGCTTCTGTCAGCAAAGACACTGCTGAGCCCTTGTGCCACCCCAGACCTGCACAGGAGCCTGAGTCTAAAGCAGGATTATGAAACAGCCTCTCGCACAGCAAAGTCATTGGCTCACCTCAGCTCTGTAGGGCAAGGACCAAAACTGCTTAAGGACCTACAAAATTTCACCCAAGTCCAACATTTAGTTGTTATGGAGACTGTCAGAGCACATCCCCTGTGCTGCCCAGCTTTCCAGATTTCGGAAGTGCAGCTGACACTGATGGTTCCAGCAGCCGACACGAACAGCCCTGGAGGCCGATGCTGCCGAGCCGAGCTGCTCTTTGCTCTGGCAGGACTCTGGCTGAGCTCTTACCTGCAGTGCCCATCAGCAGCTCAGCTTACAGACCCAACATTGCCAAAATGAGACCTCCAGGACAGGTTAGTATGTAAATGTGCATTTTTACACAGCCTTGAGTGTAAGAAACCCGCTGGGGGAGCAGCACAGGTATTTTCAAATCCCCACAGTGCAAGATGCAGACTCAAGGCTTGTTTGTACCAGAAGAAACCCCAAAACTCTGGTGCTTGTGCTCCAGAGAGACAATCACAGCACATTTAATCATTTTCCTTGCCTCTAACACACCTCTCCCCTCTCCATCTCCTGCTGGATGGATTCTCCTCTCAGTTTTCTAGTGCTACTCCTCTGCCTGAGCAGGTTTTGCTCCCCAGAAGTGAAAGAGTAAAAGCAGACACGAGACTGGGAGCTGAAAATTCCCCTGGCTGAGCAAACCCTGCCTGTGGGCATTTCCCCGTGAGTGGACTCGCAGTGCCTGGGGCTCCAAACTGAGGGCTGTCAGCTGGGATCCGCCCAGGGACTGCCGCAGGGAACAAAGGACCATACAGGATGATCCACACACTGCAGCTTCACTCAATCCCCTGAGAGCTTTATAGAGTAAAACCAGTAATTTGATAAGGAACCAGAATAAAGTGAGCTATAAACATCTTCTGCAGCACAAACTGATGTTACATTAGGTTTGTAAAACATCTCATGGGGAAAAGGGGGACGTTGTAAAATGCACAACCTTAAAATCTCTCATAGTCAGTTTTTGAGTTTTTTTTTTTTCTTTTAAATTATATTTATCAGTCATACAAGATTCCAGGGGGTAAAAACAATGAATAATCCACTCAAAATTAATTCTGCATGTTGGTTCTACAGTTTTGAAGGTAATAAATCATCAATCACCAGCACAGGACCACAACATCTATTTCATGCACGAAGCAGCACTTTATCATGGTAAATTTTGCTGTGTCTCATTAAACTGACTGCAGTCTCTGGCCAGCCAGTAAAACCTGGATAGGTTTTCACATTATATTCCTCAGAGCTCAAAATAAATCACAAAGTTTCAGTCTCATGTATCTACGTGATCTTTAGAAAATGAATTAACCATTGCTACTACTGAACAGTGCAGAGTTAGTCCAAGGAGCAAAATTTCAAGGAGAATCTTTCCTCAGCATCCATGGCTCCATAACAATCACATTAGAGATTTAAAAGTTAATTTAGTCTACATGCAGTCAGGTAGATTTTTTTTTTTTTTGGTGGTGGTGGTTTTTGTTTGGGTTGGGGCTTTTTGGAGTGAATTAGTCTGTACCGAGAGAAAAGCACAGTCACAGACAAACAAGGTGGCACATCCCATTCCTCCAGAAATCAATGGCAATATTCCTACAAGAGGATCAAACTGTATGATCAATTCCTCATTCAAATTCGTTTCTTCTTGCCACTAAAAATGAAATTAAAGCCAAATCCCTCTGTCCCTTCTCCCCATGGTTTACTGGCCACACTTTTTCACCTCTGTTAATGTTCTAAAGGATGTTCTACATGTAGCCAACTGTGCCAAGGCTTTATTCCAACCCCACCAGTTTCCTTCACTTCATTCATACTGATTTTTCATACTTTAATTATGGTGGGAAGCAAGGACTTCAGGAAGGAGTTGACTATTACACATGAAATATTTACCCTGTGAAAATAAAATAAAGATAATCGTTGTATGAATGGTTCTTTGCAGCAAGATAAACTTCCTGTCTCCCTCTGACATTCCATTTTTCACCAAAATGGGCTTGAACAGGCTGAAACTGTACTTTGGAACCATCCCTGTGATCTGCCAATCCCCAGCACCCCAAGTGTTCAAAGGTCAGTTGTTGCTCCTGGCAATCCTAATTCTTATTCCTGTTTCAAGGACTCTGCTCCTGGCAGAAAACAGGCTCAACAATCCTAGTTCAGTATTTTCTTGTTTCTACTTCAAATCTCTCTCCTGCATGTGTAAGAAATAACTTAGGGTATAGGCGTATGTGGATTTTTCTTTTTTTACACCTTTAGTGAAGAGGGTGACTGAAAAAGCATACGAAGCTCTTTTTGTTCAAGATATTTAAACACCAGAACATCTCATGTTAAGGCGCATTCAATGAACTATTTACCCTCAAGATTCTGGGCTTAGCATTGCACCATGTTTGTTGCTGTGATGCCCACAGGAGTAACTGCAGCACAGCAGAACTTCATCCAAAGGTTCCACAGTCCTGTGATTCACTCTCTCCACAATGCAGCCACCATCACGCTTCTCCACCTAGTTCCACTTTCCAGTGAAATGCTTTAAAAAATTTCTTGACTTAAGAGGAAAAAAGCTCCAAATCACATCCAAGATCACACAGTAATGTGATTTTTAATTATCAGTGACTAAAATCTGCATTTCCTCAAGGAGAACAGCCATCAGCCTACCATTATCTCTTTAGCAAACACTGCTGGCCATCAGCTGTCACCACAGTGATGTCAAAAGGAAAGAGGCAAAAACTAATTCCAATCTCCAGAAAAGCAATCACAGATTGTCACATAACAGCCTGAGTGCTACTCACACAAAGTTCTCCTTTGAAGCATTAGACAGAGCCTGGTGGCCAGCAAGGACAGCTCCCAGACTTCCATAATATAAATTTATTGCAGAAAGCAGGGCTGATTTCCTGCCCTCAGTACAGTAATGGATTGGCAACACTTGTGTTAATTCTATTTTCTCTCTCATTGTTGCATCTCAGACAGACTGTACATTTGAATATTGAGCTTATTCATACAGCTACAGAACAAGCTTTATGTCACAACACCATGCACTTTCCTGCACTGACCTATCCCTTGGAAACAGACTTGGAATTTCCCACCAAGACATTCACATCCAACCTGGAGCCTTGTACAGGAGCATGGAAGGAATGGGGTGTGGTCATTGTGAATGAATGCAGCCCACAGCTACCTATTTCCCTAAAATGCACATATTACCTTACAGTGAAATTGGAAATATAAAAACCTTCCCTGATAAACTTTCTGACTCTTCACAAACACCCTGGCAGTGGGGTGGATGGACGGATGGACAGATGGACGGATGGACGGCAGTTCTCAGGCAACTTTACATGATCACTTGCTGCTTTCAAACCAGAAAGGCAAATTCAAATTACCCTGTGCAATTAAAAACAAACCTATTTCTGTTCTGAGTAATCTTCCAGGAAAGCTTTCAATCCCACAGTACCTTTGACTCATATTAAATTTATCAGAATTACCATTTAGACAAACTGAGAGATTAAAGGTACTTCAGGCTATAGTTAGAAACAGTCCTAAGGCTAAACCTAAGCATTACAAATTATTCAATAAAGCTTTCAAACCTTCTGCCTTTCCAAGGCTATTTAGTTAAGTTGCTTGACAATGCTGAAAATAAAAAAAAAAAAACCTCAAAACTCATGTTGGATCAAAAATTTGCAATTTAACGTGTTAGTTATAAGGTGCCTTCTACCTATGTAACATAGGATTAAATGGTTACTGAGCAATTCATGGCAGCCTGTGTAACTACAGTTAATTCACTGCTTTTACTTTAATTAATCTGATCCCATAACAGGTGTACAGATGGATAGTCCTATTTGTGCAGCTGAGTGAGCATTTTCTAGTTGAATTAAAATGAGACAAGTGGTCCCCTAAATGAGCTGCTACCACGTATGGCCACATATCAAAGGAACCATCAGAGTCTTCCCCATTCTCTTCATCTGGGATCTTTTTCCAAGCCCCAAAGCACAGGCACCTGTAAGAACTTCATAGTGCCATAAACTTCAAACAGCTGCTAGGCAGGCACTAACAAGGGGAACCAGGAGGAATTCCTAGATCCCTGTCTCACTCTGAATAATAAATAACCCACTACCAAAAATAAATCAAGGAAAAAAACTAGAACTGTAGGTTTCAATCTCACAATGGACTTTTCGTTGGTTTTCCAATGTAATTGCTTTTTCACCAGCAATAATAATCAAAGCACTCATACTAACGACTTTCACAAATCGTTAAGATTAATTTAGTAGAAGTGGATAAAAAAATATTTTGCTTTCTCCTTTTTTAATAGGCAAGCTCAGATTCAGCAGCAGAGTTCAACTAACTAATCAGACTATTGACTGATACCCTGACAGCAGTCATTTGAAAAATTAAATAGTCTATAATGAAAGATTGCTGCCTTCCAGTACACGGGGGAAGAATCCTGCTCTATAAAGAACTCTGGTAGAGGAGGAGAGGCCACACAAAAAGAAATTCACATTTGTAGTCTATCAACTGCCAGGACTGCCAAACTTCCATTCCCACTCATGAGGAAAGACTGGCAGGACCTCCTCCAAGTGCTCAAGATGCTAAAAGTAACGGGGAGCTCAGAGGTGCTATGGAAATAGAAATCCTGAGCAGCCCCTGGGAGCTGATCAGGACCAGCAGCACCACGATGGTCACTCCACCATGGCTGGCACTGTAATAAATGTCCTGTTTTTCACCTGAGAGCAGAATGAGGTGAGCAAGATACAAACCTGATACCTGTGACTCACTGAAAAACTACACAGTCATTTAAAAACCCTTCAGTCCTTGTATTCAGCACCCGCAAACAAGTGATACATAAGTGATCATTACCTACAGCTTTTCCTACTATTTCAAACTTGGAAATGCTGGCGCTCTGGTTGTCCTGTAATCTAAATCTGCTTTCCCACACCTTCATTTTTGGGAAGCAGGAATACTGTTCATAAACAGGGTAAATTCAACAAAATCCAACTTTGGATTATCCTGAGACCCCTTGCCCAGAGTCCTTCTAACATTTTTGGTTTTTCAGTCCTTCACTTTGCAACCTATGCACTCCTGGATATAACTCTGAGTCTGTCTGACCTCATCTACTTTCTTCTTCTCAAAAAAACCCCTCAGAAACTATTTTCTGAGCAACTCCATTGTCTGTGCTCAGCAGGGTGCGACTCCAAACCTTCAGCATCAAACGCAGCCTGCTCTCATTACAGCTACAAAAACTACCTCCACATCTGAGTGATGTTTCCCTAGAGATGGCAATCAGTCCTAAACCCAGTTGCAGGAGAAAGGAGATCCTGTTCAGTCCATCCTTCTCCTGCCTTTCCGCTTCCAGCAATTGTGCATTTGCTGCTCCATCTGTGATCCTGTCGGGGGAGAGAGCTCTGCCCCCCGGGCACGGCTGGGCCAGCTCCTCCTCTCCTGCAGACTGGAGATGCTTCATCCCTGCAGCATTTCCCAAGGTACCCAGCTTGTGAAGAGCTCCAGACTTGGCTCAGCATGTCCAAGGCAGCAGAGAGGAGCCTGGCATGCTGCCCCTGGAATGCATTTCCAACTGCTGTGCAAGAAGGGTTTTAGATCTGCATCATTCCTGAGATATGTATCTTTATACATTTCTAAATACATTTATTTAACAGGTCAATTAGCCTCTCACTAATCAACTCTCATGCTGGGTAAGAGTCTAGCAATGTAGACAAAAATATACAGAATATTCCGGTTATTCCACTCCTCTGACTCTTCTGGCTATACCACACTCAGGAACATTTCCAGTCTCCCTTCATTGTATATAGATGAATGTGCTGCTGTTTTACATTTTTAATGCATGCTCTTGACTCAAGCTTCCCATGGCTCAGGCAGAAGGAACACCATCACTTGGGAAGCGTGTTCACCAGACTGAACACAAACAGAGATGAAACCAGCTCTGGACCCTGTATTAGAGCATTCCATGTCTACTGACTGCCAGTGATAGCCCAAGAGTTCAGCTTAAAAATAAAATTACTGCTTTGACCCTTTCAAAATAACTGGGATGTGTTTTGATAAACTATTTTATTTTCTTCATACTATTATCACTATTTCTTACTACTCTCTATGAATTTCTAACTACTTACTGCTCATTTTTCTTATTCAGAGTTCAGAGGTTAATTTTTTTACCTACATCCATTAAAAGTCTGCAATTATAAAAACGTGATAATCCCATTAAGTAGCTATAAAACTAGTTAAATACAGTAGAAATGTCTTTACAGGAGAAAATTATATGGCTCTGCAGAAAATTTTACAAGCAAAGATATTTAGACAAGTGCTACCTCAGAAGTAGCACCATATGTTCTTCTACTTCAGCATGAAAGACAAAATGTCTGTAAAATGAAAAGCAATGAATTTTTTCCAAAAGTTACTGCCACAAGAATTTAAAAAGATACACTTATTTCAAGTACCAAGTAATCAGAGCAATCTAATTAGGAAGGAGATAATTAAAAGACTAACAAGTTGCTAAATCACGCTCAGGACGCACAACCTGGTGTTTGCTCCGGTTTGTAATTAAGATTAAAATAGTAGCAGTAGTAATGTCTCTTTAATCTCTGCCCAGGTCTGAAACATTAAACTGCACTCAGAGCACATTTCAGCAGAGAAGGGCCATTAAGGGCTCGCTGCCTGGCACGGCAGGAAGCTGCTCTAATTGCAGGAACTTTGTGCTCCCAGCCGGGATTGTTGCTGCAGTCCTATCAGCGCATCTCCCCGGCCGGGAATGTCTCGGCTGTCATCCCGGGATGTCAAACCCCAGCTCCCCAGGGCGTGCACGCCACCGGGAACTCTGGAGCCTACACCCAGCCCTGCGCGGGGCCATCCACGAACAATTCTCGAACTGACCCTGCTGCAGGGACTTTGCACAGGAAACCTCCAGCTTTTGGCAGGCAGGGAGAACCTTCCCCCAGTGTTCCCTTGAACACAGCCCCGGCTTCACAGGACTTTAAGCAAACACTTCAGGCCGCAGTGTTTGACAGAGAGCAGCAGCCACCTATCTGCTAGAGCGGAGTCTGCCGGCACTCAGCCAGCACTGCTCCAAATCCCGAGTTCCTCCCTTCCACATCTGCCAAGTCACAGATGTTCAGCCTGAGACCCGGCATGGAGATTTATATCTGCTAAGCACCACTTCCCCCCTCCCTGGCACAGTCACAACATGCCACACTATTGCTGGATGCTGACGGCCAGATGACCATCTTGCAAAAATACTGTGTTCTCTTTTTTTTTTTAAGTTCAAGAATGTTCATTTTCAAATTTTATTCTGATGGAAGATGAATGTTCCTTTGGATTGTACCAGTTAGCAGACTGAAATCCCCAGGAGATAGCTGACCCTGTCTCTGATTGGTATCAGCATCTTCATTTCCCAAATCAAGACAACTACAGCTACACAACTACTCTGCAACAGTAAAAACAGGCCACGAGAAATGAGACCAAAAAAAGAGCTTCCTCTAGTAAAGCTATCACAGTCCTTCAGGTATGGATTCATTGTAAATCACTTTATGTGCCAGGACACCTTTAAGCAGCCCTGTAAATGCAAAAGGTACATTAACAGTTTCTAATAGGACTGCTGCACACACAAAAGAGAATTAAAAATAGCTTTGTTTCCCACTAGCACAATTCAGGAAATTCAGGAAGGAAACATTGCCTTAAAAGTTGATTTTGAAAGGAAACACATTGAAAATGTTTGTCCCAAGCTGATTGTTCATAAAGGTGTTTTCTAGGCATGTGAGTAACTTCAGCCCCAGTTTTTACACCATGCTGAAAACAGACTAATCTAAGAATAAAGCTGTTAGAAAATTGGCATGATGCAATGGAATAATCAGTAGCAAAACCTCATGAAACCTGCATTAGTTGGTGGCTGATTAATCCTGTCATGTCCTTTGTTTAGCTCATGATCCTTAGCACACAGGTGATGATGGCAATATTTACGTGTTTGGTAAATTGTTTCCAGAAGTATTGGAAGAGCTGCCAGTGGGAACCAGGCACTGCTGGCAAGTGTAGGCATTTGCTCAGGGTAACAGCACACCCACAGCTCTTCATACACATCAAGGTCTCACCTGCATAAAGACGTTTTTTCTGACTTGGCTGCCACCAGGGGAGCGTTCACACGCATAAATCAATGTTCCACACACCGATGCTATCCCAGCCCACACACAGGAGCTCTCCAGGGCTAGAACTCCATGAGTTAATCCAGCCAAGCTCTCTGGGCAGAGCTGCTTTCTCTCCTCAGTTACACACGACTGGTTCCAAACCCTCTGTAGGCTCAAACTCCAGCATTACAAGCAAGGACAGGGCTTTCCGATTGCTTTCCACAGCAAATCAGGGACCAAAGGAAAAGCGCAACATCCTCCTCTCCCTGAGGTACCCCAGTTCCACCTCTGAGGTCACAGACTTGCTCTGGACCTTTCAGAAGGTCACAGGACCCCATAGAACTCAGAAAGCTTCTGCAACATGAACCTGAGCAGAAAGGTTTGGGCCTGAAAAGGACAGACAAAGACAGTTTCCAGAAGAGGCATAAATGTTGTTAATCTGATGACCAATATGTTACAGATTTTCAGTCTTTCCCTCTGAAAATGAACTCAGCAAATAACACCAAGGTTGTGGGTTCAATCCCCCTATAGGCCTTTTACTCAAGAGTTGGACTCGATGATCCTTGGGGGTCCTTTCCAACTCAGAACAACCCGTGACTCTGTGAAAATAGATGTCACTGAATATATATTTTGACAGTTTTCAGATCTGACATATACTTGGGTTTGGGTTTTTCAGCATTTGGGTTTGTGTTCAGAGGGTTAAGTGTTCTGCACAACACATACATAAAAACACATGTACACAAAACCAGTGCAAAACAGGATCCAAGGTCTGATTACCCCTTATCTGATGAACTCTCCCCAAAATCCCACAGCTTCACACAGTCAGCCTCTAGCCCAGCTGACTGGTTTGCTATCAGAGCACACCCTTCATGGTGTGGAGAATAAACACCAATGGAACTGGACATGGACAGTGCCACAGGTGACAAGCCAGCAACATGCCAAGCCAAGGTCTGCAATCTCATCCACCCCTGGACCTCCACAGACCTGAGCTGGCTCAAGCCCTCAATTAGAAGTTGAATCCTGAACTTGGATTGCTGCAGGGATGGTGCTCAGAAACAGAAAACAACCGTGCTTGCAATCTGTAGGTTAAAGAGCTCCTTCTGATTTACACCACTAAAATAGACAAATCTACATTTGCTGAAATTTATCTCTTTATGTTTGCAACAGATGTCTCGGGGTGTGGCTAAACTGAGACTGCACTCAACTGATGAAACTTCTGGAGCAGTGAAGAAACTCTCCCAAAGAACTATTCCTACTGTGTTTCCACAGTTAGAATGGGACAAATTTGGCACTTGAGCCCCATAACAAGAGTTACATGAGCTGAGGAACAAATCAAACAGCTGGTTCAGTCACCATCTCACTCTCCTGACACCTGAGTACTGCACTGATGGGCAAAGCCACAGGCCAGCAAGGCTCAGTGTTTGGCATGAAAATGCTTCTGGTTCCCTGGAAAACAGCATTTCCTAGTAAACAGAATACAAACACTATCTGGAATTTTGTCATTCACGGGCATAAAAACCTACTAGTAACTTTTATCTTTCATTACAGATCCTTTCCCAAGATTTTCCAGAGCCTCTTTGTTTCCTGTGCATCATGATGTGTTTTTGAGCAGCACTGCAAGAACAAATAAAGCAAAATCTAACAAAACTGGGGAGGCATTAAAAGCACTTAAGTGTTAAATTTGAGAACAAGTGTCACCTGACTGTATCTTTGCACTCAACACCCTGTTTCCCCTGCAACAAGGACAAGGAATATCCAAAAATCTTACATTAGGTTGAAGTGACATGCAGGATTAATATCTAACATCAAATGACTGAAAAATACACGTGCTAAGTGCAGCTCTACTAAGCAGGAAGCAGACACAGCCAAGGTTTGCTACATTTAAACTATAGATCTTTCCAGTGATAAATGCAACAGTATTTTGCTCTCAACACCAAGAGAAATTGTTTCTCATTCAAACACTCTTCACCAATCCTTCAAATATCCATTTTCCAAAGTGAAACTGGAATTAACGTCGGTTTCATTAGTTGAAAAAATTAAATAAAATAAAAACACCATGAAACAGGAAAAGTGGAATAGAACATGTTGCCCAGGAAACTGACTCCTGGCTCCAGGGCCTGCAGGACACATTTCTAGGTAGCAGTTAATAAGTAAATACACTTTAATTTGGATTGCTGTAGAGTTAGCATGAAAGGGAGTCAAGCAAGTCCTTTCATGCTGCATCTCCTTTTGGAGTTCCCCAGCCACCTTTTCAGGATTCCATGGATACAACTGGATGCATTTGCAGTATTTGTGATCAATATAAGGAGTGAACACTGTCCAGCTCATTCTTGGCAAATCCAGGATGATGGAGTGACTTGACAGGATAAAACTCTGGGATCCAGGCTTCAAAGATAGCCTGATTCGTCACCTCTCAAACAGAAAGGAATCCAGCAATTCATTTTTATCAGATCGAATACAACACTCAAAAAATCTTCCCATTTTATTATCTTCACGGAGAAGGTAAAACACACAAATCCCAATGCCTACATGCTGAAATTAGGATTTGTTTTAATAAAAACTCAGGATCTTTTGTCCTCATAGTTCTCCAAAATGTTTGCACGTGCTATGGTTTTAAGTGGTCAAAACGTAGCGTTCAGCAGTATGGACTGGAGTGTGGACCAGGCATCAAGTTCCAAGGAATCCCAACAGGAATAAATGAAAGAGTTCTTAGCACCTGTACCTGGAAGAGACACAGATTTGCTATCTTCTGCTCTTCAGTTTACACTGAAGAGCCTTTGGTCTCAGTGGTTGGAGGGCTGGTTAGGAAAAAAATTATTGTTGGAATGCTTTCTTGTCATGTTTTCTTTATGGACTTAGTGACACTGCAAAAACCTAAAATTCAAAATTTAGCTTCAGGTTACATAAATTTCTAAAATGGACCCAAGCAAACAAGAGGAATGACAGTGACAGACAAGTGACTTCATTCAGAGCGCTGCATGAGTACAGACATTTAAGCATCTTGTTCTGCCTGGGCATCCCATTTCAGTGCAAGTCAGGTGCCAACAAGAAGTGAAGTGGTCAAATCCTTGGAAGGATCTGAGTCAATTTTCAGGTACTGCCTCACAGCATTCTTGTGCTTGATATATTCGTCTGCCTTCAGTGGAATGTTCTTTTTGTTTCTCATAATCCAACACTATTTTTAGAGGCTCATCTTAATGTCCTCAGTAATGTTTTCAGACCACAAAAGTCATAAGATGATTTTGAACCTCATTAAAGTTTGTTCACTGTAAACCAAAACCAGACTCAGAAGCCAAGAGGGGATGTGGGTCAGCAATCAATGCTTTTCTCCAGGCTTATCTGCACTTGGCCTAAGTGGGAGCTTATCATGGAGTGATGGATCAGCCTTGCACCCTTTGTAGAAAGCACAGAGATTTTTCTTTGAATCCAAGCCACAGGTACAGGCTCCGCAGTTGATCAAGGCAAATTTTCACAGCTCGCAGGAGCTTAAAGAGATGCAGGGAAAGAAATCTAGTGAGTTTTGAGGTCAAACATTTGAAGGAGCTATCTCACTACTGATCAGATTAGAGATGGTTAATATTACAGGCATAAAGGCTCTGGGATAATTTGTGTAACCCTGAGGAAGTACCAGAATGGAGACCTTTAGGAGACATTCCATATTTTCGGTTACCACATGGCTCACTGGGCTTTTTCAGCTATGACACTTCTTTTACTCTTGACAGTGCTTGAATACTGCAGTGTTTCATTGGGCCAAATAACTTAATCTATTATATGGACTTTTACAAACCAGTAAAGTTCACATAAATCATGTAAATAAAAAATAAAGAGTAGAAGAAGCATGTTCTTGCTGAACTGCACAGGTCCAGAGCTGCTGGCTTCTTCACTCCCCATGAATGTTACAGAAACAATGTAAGTATGCCCAAAATTTTATAGCAGAAATGATGAGTAGAACTATTTGTTATTCACAGGCTTCACAGAACTGTTCATCTTTTAAGACAGCCTAGCTCAAGATAGCAGCTTTCCCATTCACAATCAATAAATTTGCACACACTTCCATGCTGTGTACCAAATGCTCATGGACACAGATGACAAACCTGATCTTTTCTGTGTGCCTTGCAGAATTAAAAGCACTTAAAAAAATAAATTCTCAAGGCCACTAAATGTGCACAGAGTAATATCATTATTGCTTTTTTTTTTTAAAGTCAACTTTAGTTTATGTCCTTTGTCCCATAACTCATTCCTCTCAAACAGATTATTGTACTGCTTTCTGCATTAAGCAAAATTCAAAGCTATGTTTCAGTCCTAGCTTATTCTCTTCACAGAGACCACATTTTAGCCAGTGAAGAAGCACAGGCAGACAAGATTTACATCAAGATCATGACTTGAAGATAATTCTCAGTGCTCCCTCAGTAACTATGTATCTGTGCATATGACAATATGATCCAAGATAAGCTGTGCTTCAGTTTACTAATTAAGACATGACTTACTAGCTCAGAAGCCAATGAATTTCCATTGCCAGAGTAATTTTCTTATGTACACAAGGCTGTACTATACCTCAGTAAATACCCTGTAATTTGGAATGCCTCTCTGCCCCTTACTCCTGACACATCCATGCACTTTGTGTATGTGGCAGTACAAAACCTGACCCCCACACTGCACTGAGTGCCACGCTCTTCCCTAACTCTGAACCCATTCAGCTCCAACTCCTGCACAGCCTGCAACAACTCTCTGTTGTAAACTTCACAATAAAATTTTAAAATTTAAAAAATAAACAGGCTAATAGATGAACAGAAGAGACAGGACATTCTGGCACACATAATATACGCTACAAGGTTGAATTTCTTAAACAGCCAGCACTCACCAGAAATTATTGTAATATACTAACTGCATTGTAAGTGCCAGAGTTCAGAGAATTTTGCAATTTAATCACTGATATTTCTAAACCCATATTTTACTGTTATAAACTGACAACACCAACTCCAAAAGCTGTGTGAAGAGCTGATACATGAGGTGCTGAGCTCGGGTTAAAGGTGCTCTCTCTAAGCAAGGACTCAGACAAGGCTTTAATGTGAGGATGTGCCATTCTGGCACTAAGAAAAACAAAATAACACACAAATGTGTTCACTTATTTCAGACAGACAACACTAACAGCCGTGCAAACTCCTGATAAGCTCTCTGAGATAAAGGCAAATGGCTTACACCTTGACCCAATCCCCATGAACAAGAAATAAGCTTCTCTACTGTTTCTTGTACACACCAAAACAAACTCCCATTCACTACTCAGAAAATACATTGTTTTCCAAAAATGCACAATGAAATAAAGAAACAGAAGAAAGATCAGTATGCCAGCTCCATCCCAGGTGTACCAGTGCTACAGCCAGAGGGTGGGAACAGGCACTGGTTTGCAGGGTGCACGTGAGAACTACATCGGTAGCCCTGCTGTGATTGAGCAGCAGCCCTTCCCTCCTGGAGCTCCGGGGCCGGGAAGTTCCAGCAGACGCTCCATGCATGAGAGATGGCCACACATCTCCAGTTACTGAGCCTGCACAACTCCTCCTCTCCATCCCGGCTAAACGCTCCTGAGGGACGGGTACAGCAGCCCCCGGGTTTGCTGTGGGAACTGCAGGGCCCGTTCCCAAATTCCTGGCAGCACCGACTGCCTCACCCCTCATTAACACCCCTCTCGCGGACTAACGGGGACCTCGCTCTCAGAGATACGAGGTACACTGGTGATGGCTTAAAGGTAATGTCTCTATTCCCTACTCTGCCTCTTGCCTCCACCAAAGAACGGCTGAATTAGCCACAAAACACTGCAAAACAGTCACCTGTGCAGCGGGATATGCGGCCTAAGGAAGAAAGGAAAAGGCATAGAACTTGGAAGCAGTGACTTCCCAGAAGGTGCTGGGGCGTTCTCAGTCCTGCAGCAGGAGGGGCTGTGCAGCTGCGCCGCCCTGCACATCCCACTGCAGCCAGCAGTGCCACAGCAACAAACAGCAAACCCCTGCCCCCAGCACCTGCTGCCACTTGAATCAGCCTCTGGACTGTGCAGGAATCAGTGCTGAACATCCAGACAACCTTGTGAAATCAGGCCACTCTCCATAAGAAGAGGCATCACTCTGTCATTAACATATCAAGAGTTTTGCTGGAAGGATGATCCACTGCACACTAAAACATTCAAATCAAACGAGTTTTGTTAGTGAAGTTAAGGACATGTAATTGTAAACCTCTCCCAAAAGTCCAACAACATGAGTTTCTAGTAGGTTCATTGTTTTGATACTACAAAACACATTTTCAACATGATAAATCACTCCACAAAAAAATGAGTTGGGTAATAAATGCAGCATGCTGTAATCACATACATATTCACATCTCATGCCCCAGTTCTCTTGCCCCAGTTCTCTTACAGTGTACAACAGCTAAAACCAATTTACAAATTTGATATCAAACCTACAAAGTTCAATTGAAAGACTGTGATTGACAAAGTTTCAGAGCTCCACACTTCATAATAAATAAACACCCAAAATAAACACTAGGTCACTTCATACTGGCAAGGAAAAAATTCTGCCAATCCTTGCAGCCTTTGGTTACACTCTGAAAAGTAAGAATGCTGCCTCAGGCTCCCAGAGGCTGTGCAGTGCCATGAATGACAGGCAGATTATTTGCATTTCAACTTTAAGAAACATAGCTTGTAAGCAAACACACATTGAAACGTGACATCATCCCACTCCTTGGCCAGCAAATGGGAGCTGTTTGCACAGAGAGGGTATCAGTTAACTCAGTAACACTGCTGTGAGTTTTTTCTCTCTGGAGTCACACTGCAGTTTCCTCTCCTTACTCAGTGCAGTATTTTCTAATTTAATTTTCCTTCTCAGAAGCGCATTTATAAGAGAAAGTGTCCAAAATTCAGGCTGAGTCTCTGTTTAGCCTACAAACACCTTTGCTCAAGGAGAGGTGATGCTGCATTTGTTCTGTAAGAGCCCTCGCACCTCCAGCAGTACAGGAGGTGTTAGTCAGCAGTTTGATTTCCCTTCATTAATAACCTCAGCAGGAAGCAAGAAGCACACATGAAAGCCTTTGGATACCTTCCTTTCACACAAAGTCAAAGCTCAGAGTAAAACAAAGGACTCCTTAAAATAGGAAGTTGAAAATAAATCACCTAGGTTAAAAAACCAGCACTTAGACTGCAAATGCTGAAAGCAGATCAATTTATAGAGGCACTTACACCCCAGATACCTGTGTCAGAGCTAAACTGTCATGTATTCTTCTAGGTTGCATTAATGCTCTCTTCAAAATGTTTTTACTGCAGGTATTTTCTCATCTCATTTCAGCGATCTTTCTATCCCAAATACCTCTGTTCTCATTACCCAGAACATTTAGGTGTGATTACAGCAAAAGATCGTTATCATGTTTTATTTGGTTAAAACCTCTAGAATTAAATACATGTGTTTTCAATTAACAGGCACCAAGTCAAATTTAGCTCTACCATTCCGTTTTCTGTCACTCCAAAGGCTGAGGACACTCATTTCAGAAAAATATGTAGGAGAACTATGAAGTAGAGGGTTTCTTTAAAGCCTTATAAATCTTATAAATGAAAGCTGACGTGTCATACAAGAAAAAAATACCAAGATCAAACCTTTGAGCACAGAAAATGAGAAGAATTATGAAAGGAAATGCTATCACCTCATCCTTTATTCCTTCAGCTGTGCCTGTGAGCGAGAGGCTGAGGTAACTTCCCGCATAGCTTAAAACATGCATGAAGCCCCAATGATTAATGCATAAACACATCCTGCAAAGCAGCTACAGCTGCACATCACATTTCTGATGGCATTGTAATATTATACTGCAGCTCCAGTTTGTCAGGAACCTGGAAACCCTCTAAACCATCCCACACATCTTCACATACAGCCCAAGTTCTGGGAGAGGTAACACCACCCCGTGGAATCCCCTGCTTCCCTGGGGTCACCAAGTGCTGACAGGATCACAAATCCAGGTAAATGGGAGCTGTTAGAAGCTCCCATTTCCCAGGAATAGTGGTGCTGCTCACAAACATGCTTCCAGTCAGGAACACCAGTTCCAGTGAGAGAGTACAGCACTTTTTGGATGAGGTTTGACATCATGCAAAGGAATAACTTCTCCTCTTGGACGGACGTGATTCAGAGTCCAGTTCAGACCAAGGAAGACGGGGCAGGTTTGTACTGAATCTGGTAAATTCTGACTACATAATGAAAATATTTTATTTTATTCCTTTAAATATCAAAACATGTCTTTGCCATTCATCATTTAGGGTCACCAACCCTTTACTCTTGCTGCTCACACGACAGTCCACAAGAACTATAATAAGTTTAGAAGTGCCCTGCAAACTCCTGACACAGATGTACAAACACCTGCTAGCTAGAGATACTCCAAATTTGAAAACTTCCACCAATGTGATATCATATACTTACTGCATGATTTTGGGATCACAATCAAAATATTGTATTGCTCATCAGAGTTTAGGGCCAGGTTTCCAGGCCATTTCCTAACTCCCATTGTCAAAATTTCAGCATCCCTTACAACAAGATCAGGATTTGTATCACCTATGCTCAGCTGGGGGGGTCAGGTACACCCAGAACATGCAAATTAAGATCTACACATTATCATTTGTTATTGTTGTGAAAGTAACGGCAAGCACTTTTACCACTTCCATATTAACTGTTCCCCACAACTTCAGAGTAGCTCACAAAATCAAAACACAAAATACCCAGAAGGATTCAACCTTGCTGTGAAGACCAAGTATTTCCCTGAAGTTTAAAGCCTTTTCTTCACAGCAGAGCTGTCAAGAGTTTTACCAAGTTTGATCAAGGTCAGACAGATGTCAGAATTAAACCTCAAGCTTGCATCAAATTACATAAATATGAAAGAAGAGAGGTTTGACAACTTTCTGGTGAGAGAAGTTGTCAAACCAAAGAGGACTTCTCTGTAAAAGTGATTATATAAAGCACAGGGCAGGCAAAGCTCTGATTAAAGTCAATAAAGAGCCTCCCAAAGCACCAGCTGGCCTCTCTAGCACCTTGTGGCCTGAGTCCAAACTTTTGACAGCTGAAATATGCTGCACAAAGGATGCCAGTCAACTCAGGAATAAAGTAACAACTGCTTGCACTGCACTGTTAGGAATACGGTTCTTAACAAGGCTACTTGGGAAAAAAAAGCAAAAAACCAAAAAACGAACAGAAAGTCTACAATGCTGGCAGCGGAAAAACTATTTTCCTTCACCTGTGAGTTTTAAAAAGACTTTCTTAAAATTTTAGTTCACCTTCCTACATAACCTCTGATGGACTGATGAACATCATGGGTGCAAGAAACAAGTCATTGTTAGGAAGTCTGGTTCCATACTTCATGCTAGTTACAGCAAGGTCAATTTTAAACAGAAAGAACTGAAAGGAGAAAGAAATACAGCATTTAATGAAAGTTGTGTAAGACCAATTTTAATAACTTCTGTATTACACTTCTTCACATATTTGTCACACACTCACCTTATTAATAATTTTTACATCTTTAAAAACAGAAGTCTCTACACTTACCACGTTGGGGTTGGTCAGCCCTGTCAAAAATACACATTTCACTGAAAATCACGTGGATTTACCACTGCAGAGAGGGGTTAACTGAAGGTGTTGTGCTAGTTAATCCCAACAGGTAACTGGAGCAGTGTGACAAAGGCTGAGGACAGCACCCATCTCGCAAGCAGATCCAACAACAAGTGGTCGTTTCCACTGATGTCAACACAGCTTCTCACAGCTGCATATGAAATGGAAACATGTGAACTCCATCCAAGACCATTTGCTATGGCAAAATCATCACTTTCTGCAGAGCTTGACTTCAAATTTAAGTGTAAAGGTCTGAGAAAAGGGTTTTCAACTAGGACACTAATTGCCTTCATGAGAACACCCCTAAGCATATGGAAGAAACAAAAGGCAGTAGGCTATAGAAAATACTGCTGGGTATAAAAAGAGTTACTCCTACAGCAGAGTAGGATGTTTGAACTTTGGACCTTTCAAAATAACAAAATACTTACATTGTGACTCTCCTAAGACAAGTAATTTACTTCCATCAGTGAGCATACACAGCTCTTAAAAACTAGGCATGTTTACTGGAAACCTTTCTAAAAGGCAGCAATAACAACAGCAAAGAAACCCTTCTGATCCTCCTAAATTTTTAATTTGTTATGATTAAAAATATGCAAACTCAAGGCTTTGAAAAGCTTTAGTAGCTATCAGATTCATTTCTATTGAGCCTACTCTTCGTCTGGGGTCTTTTCCAAAGTCTATGGAAAAGGATAGAAGAAGCCTTCAATCAATAAACAGGAAATTTTAAAACCTTTAAAGCTGCAGACAAGGTAGATTAGGAAGGTGGAAATGAAATTGAAAGACATTCACCTCCACTCTGCTGACTCAGATACAGGCAGGACAAGAAACATAATGCAATTCCTCTCTTATGCAAACACAAATGCACCTAGGGACAAACAGAGTACATCTACCAACTACAGAGCAGGGTCAGGGCCAAGAGCTTCTCCTTGATACCTTATACCAACACTCAAAATGCACTTTTCCCCTACTTCTTTATCTACCCCACACCTGCTGGATGGACAAACAGGGATACTCCAATTGAATCATCTGCTAAAGGAACAATGCTGACACCAGACTCCTTGCCTTTCCTTTCACATCAAACATCATTTCTGCTCCAGAAACGGCTGAAACAGCACTGAAACTACCTTAGCAATTTTCAAAGCGAGCTTTCGCTAACAGTATTGACCCACCATTCATTCCGTTGTACAAACTCCTGTGGTGAGGGGACAGCTCCTCTGTCACTTGTCTCCTGAGGGTGCCTTCTCTGCTGCCTCCACTGAGGTGTTTGAGGTGCTCTGGGCTGCCTCCATAATGTTGTTTGAGATGCTCCGGGCTCGTACCCCTCACCTTGTGCAGGTGCTCTGTACTTCCACTCGGCGTGTGCTTTTGAAGGTGCTCTGGGCTGCCACCGCTGTGCTTTTGATGCTCAGGGCTACCACCAGGCCTCTGCTTTTGAAAGTGTTCAGGGCTACTACTCAAAACGTGCTTTGGGATAGTTTCTGGGCTGCTGCTGCTGTGCTTTTGTTGTTCAGGTATTTTGACAATGGTTTTGTGATGTTCGGGGCTGGGCCCTTTCAGGTGGTGATCAGGACTGCTAGAACCCCTGGGCTTCTGCAGGTGCTCTGGGCTGATACTCCTGTGTTTCTGATGCTCGGGGCTTCCTTCCCCCCGAGGTTTTTGCAGGTGTTCTGGACTGGTGCTTGGGTGGTGTTTGTGATGGTCTGGGCTGTCTGTGCTGCCCGTGCTGGAGGTGCTGCTGCCGTCCCCAACATCTCTGATGTAGGCGCTGGTGGCAGTCAGCTGGCACAGGCTGATCTGGCTGTCGATGGAGCTGCGGCTGCCTGCCCCGCCACTCTTCTCCTCATCCAGCAACACACACAACTCCTTCAGCTCCAGGTTCTCCTTAACCACCTCTTCCTGCCTCACTTCCAGCTCTTTCAGCTTCTGCAGGTATAAGGCCACCTCCTTGTGCATGATGCTGGCGCTGTACCTGCCCAGCCTCTGCCACTCACGGGACACTCTCTTGCCCTTCTGCCGGTCGTCGTCCAGGAAGCAGCAAAGGTCCCTCAGCTCCTGGTTATCTTCCTGCAGCTTCTGGTTGATGTCCTTGAAAAGAAAGATTATCATGACAGAGAAGTGTCTAAAGGAATTGATGTTGTATTGTTACACAGGCCAGGGGACAGCACTGCTGCAAACTCATATTTAAGCACTCCAGTGAGGCATAAATAATTCCATGTGTAGGTCTGACACATTGTAACAGCACCGTGCTTCAAGCAAACAGAGTTGCTGTCCAGCAAAAACTGCCCTTAGCTGGGAGATAATTCCTAACTTCTGGTACAGCAGAAAAGTTTCAGGTGCTTAATTAATTTTTATGCTAAATATCAGAGTAATTTAGCTCCCAAATTGGGCAAGGGTTGTAAGTGGTCTCATGATGATCTCACTCCCCTGAGAAATACTCACCTGCTAGTTATTGCTCAATAAAACTGCAAGGTACATCAGAAATTGTAATCTCTCTTAAATAATTAATTATTAACATTTATACTCCCTATTTCCTAAAGCACAGTCACACATAAAGATGACAATTTTAGAGATTTTTTAAAAATTGAGGTTTGCTGGATTTTGTTTCTGATTGGCATAAAACCCCTTGTCAGTCAGCACTTGACCAGGATTGCTTCAACAACTCTGAAAGGAAATAATCTGCTTAAATAGATTTTTCACTGCTAACAAAATGAAGTACATGATTCTATGCCCCTTTCCTAAGTGAGGAACAGTCTGAGGCAAATGCTCTGAAGTAAAAATGTTCAGGGTATATTACTATGGCAGAATAAAAACCTTTTCATTATTTTATCCTTCTGTTTGGACTTCTGACCATATTTATCTTTCTCCCATCATCTACATATTCATTCCTTCTTATGCATGATATTACAAGTAGAGGTCAGCCACAGTTGGTAAAAAGTTAGTCTTATGGAAAGACCATTTTAGCACTGTTTCCTAAGAAAAGGAAGCTTTTGTAACTCCCCTGGATTTGGGTGCATGAACGCCTGTGTTTGTCTGATTTTTGCCTCAAAATAACTTGGAATTTGAACAATTTCAACCTGTGTTTGACAATGAAAAAAGACTCAATGAGGCTATAATGTGTCCTTAAAAACCTCTGCTAGTGAGAGATGTTTGAAATGATCCCACAGTGTAATAAAAAAGTTGTGGAAGCCCACAGTTCCCAAGCCAGAAGGAGGAGGCACCCATCCAACTGGTCATTCTTACTCATGGAGCAGTTATTTCACACAGGACAAAGGAGGGAGATTTCCAGACACCAACACAGGGCTGAAAAACCCTCCTTCTCCCAGATTCTTTTTTAAAGGTTCAGCTAAGGCATCTGAACAAAAGGCAGAGTCAAATAAGACTTAAAAAGTTTGGAATTGAGAGAGGAATTTGTGACTCCTTCCTATACATCTTAAGTGTGTTAGGTCAGTTATCTGGAAGATGCAGAAATCCATATGATGTCACACTTTAGCACATAACTGGGAGAAAGATGCTTTTGTTGTAACTGAACTTACATTTCAAATATAAGCTTCAGTTTTACTAAACAGTATCATGGATGGGTCTTTTTTACCCTCAGACACAATCAGAGGGACATACATACTCATACTGTGCAGAACACAAAAACTTGGGAGGCAGGAACTGTCTTCCCCCACGAGCTATTTATTTTATGCCATACTATTATCAAGGACACTTTCTCAATAATTGTCTTTTAAAGCCATTCTACAAGTGAAGAACTCTCTTCTAATGCACTTCCCTGTAATAATTCAAAAGCCCACACTGCATCTCTGTCTCTTCTCTCCTTCTCTCCAACCTCACTAAAGGAATTTCCTGAAAATTCTCAAAGCAATAAGCCAGAAAATGTTCTGTAGTCCTGCCTACTTTCAGGTAACTTTCTAGGTCTATAATACTCCACAAGTAAGGTAATGCTCTGTAAATAGTCACACTGTCTTCCCAGTCCTCAGCACTGGAAAGGAAGCATTAGGGACTAAGCTTCTCATCCAAGAGAGTGAAATTAACAGGAGATAATACATTACAGGCTTGGTCTGCCTCTGACTGCAGGCTGCACAAGTACACGACTGAGAATGGTTTGATCAGAGATGTGTTCCCAGATTATCTTTTTCAGACAATAAATTAGGGATTGGTTCTGATCATCCCAAACCCGAGCCCAAGGGTTTGCCGTCACCTGCCACATGCTGCACTGCATCCTGGAAATGCCCAAGTCTCTCCAGCAGCCTACCAGCCTGCCTGACAGACTAAGTCATCTGAAAATAGTGACAGAAAACAGTTTTGTGAGCTACACAAAACCTTATTTCTCGTGCACTTAGGCAGGATGATGTAACCTCACTCAAAACCAAGGAAGTCTAACAGAAAGGTGACAAGATTTCAGCGTTTTTATCAACCCAAAAGAATACTGGGGCAGAACATAAAACAGCTGTGCCCCACAGCCTGACGAATAGCCGGTCATCTCTTAGCCAGACACTCGATTTTTAAGCGGGATCAAACGCTATTCATCCCAGTCCTCGTCCACTTCTCATGCGGTTCTCGGGAGCGGCTCCTCCCAGACCATCCACCTGACGAGATTGCTCCCGGCGGGACGGGCGGGGTACGCGGAGACACCGCACAAACTTCAGGGGTCCCAACCTGCCCACCCCACTACCTTCAAGCCGCGGATCTCGCCGAGGTGGAGCTGGAGGCGGCGGTTCACCTCGCGGATGAGGTTGCTGTGGTCCAGCATCGCGCTCATCTTCTCGGCCTCGGCGCGCCGGAGGCTGCGGATCAGCTCCTCCTTGCTCCACTTGAGCAGCTCCTCGTCCGACACCTTGGACAAGTCCTCGGCCGGCGCTGCCCCGCAACTTTCCGCCGCCACTTTGGACATGGTGGCGGCGCGGGGGCACTC
>VZTJ01001207.1:493563-574904 GCA_013397795.1 Orthonyx spaldingii
GATGCGAAGCGCCGATGCCGGGCACCATGGCGGAGAGCAGGGCTGGGCGGGCCGGGCGGCGGAGCAGGAATGAACGGGAATGAGCAGGAGTGAGCGGGAAGCAGCGGGAAGGACGGAGCCGGGCGGGCGCTGCCGGCGCCAGTGGCGGGCGCGGGGCCGCTCGCGGCTTTTCAGCGGCGCGCGCCACGTGCGGGCGGGGGCGGCGCGCGCCCCGCGCGGCTCGAGGGCTCCCCCCGCCGGACAACGCCCGCCAGCGCCGCCGGGGCCGTCCCGGGGACGGACACACCCGCGGGAGGGACACACCTCCGGGAGGGACACACCTGCGGGATGGACACAGCCGCGGGATGGACACAGCCGCGGGATGGACACACCTGCGGGATGGACACACCTGCGGGATGGACACACCTGCGGGAGGGACACACCCGCGGGAGGGACACACCTCCGGGATGTACACACCCGCGGGATGGTCACACCCGAGGGATGGACACACCGGCGGCAGCAGCCCGGCCCTCCCGGCCCCGCGTCCGGCCGGTGCCCGGCGCGCACCGCGGGCTGGAGGCACAAACGCCGCCGCCGCGCATCGATCCGGTGCCTCCGGGGGCGGCTGGCGAGAGAGAGGTCCCATTACATCACCGCCGGCGGCACCGCCCCGGAGCTCGGCGCAGCCCGCAGGCACAGACAGGCTCACAGCGCGCCTCCGTGCAGCTCCTCGCTCAAACTGAAGGTCGCTCGCCATGAGCTAAGCCCCTGACAGGAATTAGGTTTGGGCTGCTTGTACACCTTCCTTAAGAATATTCGGCCGCAGTGTCGCAAGAGACTCACATTCTCCAATTTGCTTAGAGATACAAAGACCCTGCATAAATCTGCCTTGCAGATGATTTGAGAATGAAACTTGATAATCCATTCATGTTGCTTACAAAGAAAGATGAGACGACGGATCTCAGAGGCAGAAGTGGATGAACTGAAACTATTAGGTGAGTAATTGGTTGAATCCCTACTTTCCAACCACCGAGTTCCCCCTGAACAATCCCCCTGTGAGCAGAGGCGGCTGCCTCACTTAATGGGCCCTTACTACCTCCAGTTCTGCACTTTTAGAATTATGTAGGATTAAAGAAGATTTCTGGTCCTTGAGGGGAAAATTAAAGTAGTTAATGCCAGCACTGGCAGATCACGAGGTTTTAGCCCCATGAGCAGGGCTGGCTCTCACAGGCAGCTGCAGAACCTGTGCCCTACCTGTCCTACCTCTCTGTCCCAGGTGGCTCCCTTGGCATTTTCCTGCCAATGCCAGAGGACCAGACCAATCAGAGATTATCTTCTGCTCTTTGTGCTATTTAAAAGTTGCTACAAGAATGGTTAAATCAAACACTGTTCCTTTGCTCTTACTGCTAATCTTCTCTTTGAACTGCCAGTGTACTTGACCACAATAAAAGTTCTCCTGCTCCTATCCATCATGGGCTACACTTGGACTTTTCACCACACAAGTCCTCCCTGTTTTCCCTTCCCAACTGCCATGCAGAGATGTTCTTTCAGCTGATCCATTTTCCATGTACCTCCAGTTTCTCATGCCAGACACTCTGGTTTCATCCAAGATGGGCCCTGGCATGGGAATCCTGTTTGAGCTGCTCCCACAGGTCCAGGCGGCAGCTCAGGACCCACTATCCCTGCTCCAAAGAGTTCCTGTGCCACAGGAGGATGGAACTCTGGCTCAGCTGCAGGAGGAACCCCAAAGCCCAGCACTCAACAAGAGCTCCAACCAAGCACAGAGCTTTGCCAGCATGAAATCCCATTTCCTGAGCAGCACCAAGTATTTTGTGAGAATTTTATTTTCTCTGAAAACTCTATCACTCTCTTAAATCCTGATTTTTTTTTTCCACTGCAAAGAACAAAGCTTGAGATAAAAGCATCTGACCAGCCACAGTAAAAATACAGTAAAAGGCCATGAAAAGGAGCTGTCATCTTTTATGCCCAAATATATTCCATTTTAATGTGACTGAAAAAGAACAGCTTGGGGAAAAGGCAGCAATAAATAAAGGCTTTTCTTCTTCTAATTCAGCAGTGTGTGAGTTGAAATGTCACATGATGTTGGATTTTTAAAAGTTCAAATTAATTTCCGTCCATGAAATAAACAGTTAATTGAAAAATGTCCAAAAACTTTTTGATCCAAAAGCTTCAGGGAAGAGTGTCCACTTGCCTCAATGTTACCAGCATTTCTCTGGAGCAGCATTTCACAGCTTTTGATCACGAGGTGCCATGGAAAGCACAGATCTGAGATGAACAGCTCCAGGGAACACCGTGTTCCCCACAAATATGAAACACCTCCCCATTTGTGTCTTCAGGAGGCACAGCTTTATTGTACAGGCACCAGAGAGATAGGGGAATTCATGGAGTATGGCCATCGGAAGTAGTTTAAACTTCAAAAGTCTGGGACAAATGTAGCTCTAATAATGGAAGCAAAAATGCATCAAGTGAAACTAATCTGGAACGTTTCTACAAGGAGAGGATCTAATTTCACATTCACTCACGCTTGTGTAACAAGATCAAAACCAGAGTGGGAAGTGCAACATAATTATTCCCATCTCCTGGCAAGTTTAAAACCTTCCTTTCAGACAGTCCACCTCACCGCTCAAATGCCAAGTACTTCCCTGCTCCTGGGCTGCTACTGTCTGTGGTGAGGACCACAACTGCCCTAAAACAAACACTCTCATTTTCACATTAAAGCTGCAAGTTTTAAATACTCCCCCAAATAACTCTCATTCACAGCCTTAATTGAAGAGCCTGGGCAAATGAGTTTGGAGACTGCAGTGCTGGGATTGCTGCAGCCTCTGTCCAGTGGCAAGGGGGATGGCAGTCCCTGTCCTTCCTTCCAGCTCTTTCACACCACGTGCCAAATGCCAGCAGCACTGTGGATCTGCAGCCAATCCAATCTCCACAGCTGACCACGGTTTGCCAGCTCAGTGACATTTTCACTGCTATGTCCTGCTCACACCTGGACACACAGACACCCACCAGTTGTTGCTAGAAAATTCTCTTGCATGTCCTCAAGGACTTGTTTTTCATTGCTGCTGGCAGACCCTCCAGTGCTTTAAGTCTCTGACTGCTGGGCGGAGTCTCTAAGCATTATTATAACCTATAATAATTATCTGATGATTTAAAAAACACTTTTGGACATATCCAATGAGGCCCTAAAGCTGTTCAATAGCTCTCTGCCAAAAATATGTCATAACTGAGTACTTGCCTAGCAGTCATTTGACACAAAGATGGCTAAACTGTTTTTGTTCAGACCTTCCAAAAATATTTTGAGAGGAGTTCAGACTTGAAAAATGTCATTCCCAAATTGGAAAGAAGTGGAAAGAGCTTTGAAAATGAGAAGCTCAAGTAATTTTAGTTACAGTTGCTTCTAGATGTTCTTCCCATCATTCATGTGTCTGCAGCTGACACCCAACACAGCATCCCCAACATCAGCTGCTCTCCAGTGCAGCCTGTTCATTCTCTGCTGGCTCATCCTCTGTCCCTGGGCAGAGCTCCACACCTCCCCATCCCTAAGCAAGGAGAGAGTTCCCCTTCCTTCCCATCCTGTCCCTACAGAGCCTCCCTCCACCACGGCAGCACCCCAGCCATGCATCTCCTGCCTGCCAGTCTGCTCCATTATTCCCTCACTTGTGTCGTTGTCATCAGCTCTCTGTCCATCCCTAGGTTAAAATTCTCCTCAGCAGCTTTGCCAGCACATTGGCAAAAATCTTTTGCCTCATTTGGCCGGGTGGATCCCACTTCTTCCTAACAGTCCTTGACACTCAAAGAAGGTCCCACAGACACAAAAACCAGATCCCTGCTGTCAATGCCAGCTGTGCCAGCACTTGTTGGCCACAGGATCCATTCACTCCTCCTCCAGCTTTTTCACCATCATAGAATCACCTTCCAACCCTGACTGCCCCTCCTGCAGGCACTGCAGCAGCATAAATCAGATAATGCATTTTACAATACAATATAGATCAACTTTTCCTAATGGAGCCTCCAGCAGTGTTCAGAGTGTTGGTACATATCACAGTTAACAGTCTGATACCAGGCCATCCACACAGTATTTCCTACTTCATTGCATGCCCACTTCCACTGCACAAAGGATAGTCTGGATAATGCCACCTAGCTAAAGCTGGCCAGAAACAAAATCCTTCCTTACAGACACCTTTGTATTCAAAGCATTTACAGATGGAATCCTCGTCTTTTACTCCTGACTTGACCACAGGTAAAAGTAAACAGCCAACTCTGAGCAAACCAAACCAGGCAACATGCACTTTTCCCATCCCAGAAATACTTTTGACAGAGAAAAAAGTTCTCTGTGCTTCCAGCTAGGAGAAAATGTAAGAGAAATCTACAGAAAAATGTTTTCAAATTAACAATCTGAAGAGAGTGGGGAAGCTCAGCTTGAATTAGTCATTGAGATTTTTAAAACTTCAGAAAGTTGCAACTTAAACTCCCTTAATGAATTACTTGTGGTAAATAGTTTCTATTTATTCTGTAAGAAAACTAACCAAATAAAAACTTTTTTCTTCTTGAAATTGTTAAAAAGTTTACCTCCATATTTCAAAATTCAGAAACTCTCACAAAGCAAAGTTTTCTGTGACCTTCTTCCTGCTGCCACCTTCCTCATGGTCTGGTGACCATGCAAGTGTGTGGTGAGCTGGATCAGCTTCATGAGTCAATGAAAAAATAATGTTAAAATCTACTATTTATGAATAATAACCGGTTTTCCCTTGGATGACTGCACTGATGGGGCTCCCAGAACCTGTATGGTGTGCAAGGGAGGTGGGAAGAACATACAAGCCCAGGGCTGGAGATGGAGCAAGCCCATCCCTGCTGACAGAAGCCTGCATTTGGAGCAGACTAAACACTCCCTGACTCGGGACAGCCACCAAAGATGCCCCAGAGGAGAGGAGTGGAGAGCAGTCAGCACATCTTGCTTGAGCTTAGGCAGTGGCTGTGGCTCAGCCAGACTTGCAGCTTTGACTTGGAATCTGTAATAGAGTGAAAACTCCTGGGAGGTCTTACACAGGCACTTTGCTTTTTACTTCAATTGCAGACTTGTGTGTCCCTCCTCCAGGACAAACCTGGGCTCCCCAAGCCATGGATTACTCACAGGAGGTGAGTAAGGAAAAGATTTTTTCCTGAGCCAGGAAAAGATACTGCCACTCCAACTGACAGGGAAATTGCTTCTGCAGGTGTTGGCCCATGCTCCTGAACCCGTCTGTTGATCTCAGTGAGGTTCATGTAAATGAACATGCTTTGTAACTGCCCAAGGTTAAACAAGTGGGCTGATGGCTGATCCTTAGAGACAACATAAAATATGGAAACAGGCACCTTTCCAACTCAGCAGAAAACAGTCCTGAAACAATAACTTAAAGGCATCCATAGATGTTAGAGGGAAATTGTTAATTATAACATTTTTATGGCGTTGATTTTATCGTGGAGGGCTTGGCAACTTTTCTGCAGAGCTCACAGTTTGTTCTGGCTGGGATCCAACACAGACACATAACCAGAGCATCTGCGGGGTTGTTTTAATTGTGCTCCTGTTCATCATTTGGGTAACACTGGACTTTGCTTCCTGCTCATACTTGATTAGTGAGTTAATAAGGGGCCAGATGCTTCTTTCCACTATTGTTGATGGAAATAAAGTACATGCCCATATGGTGAGAAGTGAGACAAGGTGCTTGTCCTACAGCATCATCCTTTGCTTCCCAAAGTCCAGAAAAGTGGTAAATACTGGCACAGTGTCTACAGAGATGAAGATGGAGACCTTCTGTCCTCCTCTCAGACATCAATAGAGCTTTAAGCATTTATACTTAGTAAGTACAAGCATTGGAATGAGATTAAGGCATTATTGATACTCGTTAATAAAATCTTTTTACAAAAAGTGATTACTCATTGCACTTTTTACAAAGCTATGTGTGCTTTAGTAAAATTAATCTATAACACTATTTTTCATTTAGAATCATCTTAATTCATCCAAAACCATTTACATTAGTTGCCCATCCACTCATTCTGGCTGACTCATGGCTACGTGATGGCCTTTTATATCCAGCTCTTTCCTTGAGAGGGCAGGATTTCGTAAGTTTCAACGAATCTCCCAAAATTTCAGGCTTTGTCTGCAGTAAAGGTGGGCTCTGCTGTGAAATCATTGGTTATTTATTCACCACTTACTTTGTCACAGAGACATCAGGGGTCTGTTGCAGAAGCCAATTTCTCCTTGTCTCTTGCTGCTTCACTGACAACCTCCACAGTGCAGCTCAGTGGGAAACAATTCCTGGGACTTCCAAATTATCCAAACTTCCCATCCTAAGGTTTTCACATCTTTACTAGGATTACCTATTTACAGAGAAACAAAATTAGATTCTTTTGAAGATTTCCTTAGAGTCATTTTAAATACCAGACTAGTTTAAAAACACAAACAAAACCATTCATCCAGCCAAGCATTGGTTCTTGAGTACAAAACTGGAAACCTAGTAATGAAAGCAAAGCCTAAACCCAAGGAACACCCACAGGAGACATTTGCACATGAGTCCATCATGTCCTCACTGCAGTCCCAAGTCCATCTCAGCACTCCCAAAGCCAGAGGCCAGGCCACAGCACCTGGAGTGCTGCTTTCCACAACGTCCCTCCTTGTTTGGGCTCCAGAGGCAGGACAGCAGCTCAGGAACAGCTCATTTCCTGACAAGTTAACCTGCAATGCTGCACTGCCAGCCCTAATCCAGGCTTCATCTGAGGGTTGTTGAGCCCTGCAAGGCTCTTGCTGCAAGAAAGAATAACAAAACAAAAGCCCTTTAACTTTTAGATAATAAAAAGCAACAGGAGCAACACAACCTCTCCAGCAGATGTGGCTGTGATAACATTCATTTCCTTGATACCAGTTGCAGCTCTGATAATTCCCATTTCCTTATCCTATTCTTTAACACTGGGCTTTTTTTTTATCCTTTCCTTTTTAATTGAAAAACAAACAAACAAAAGGAAAAGAACAGAAGAAAAACCCAACAGCAACAACAACAAAACCCTTCAGTGTTTGGGCGCCTACGAAGCAAAGCATTCAGAGCTTATCTAACAGCACATGACACTTTCTATTGAGTGCATTCCCTGTGCTGCTACAGCAGTTTAAAAACAACTGCAATAATTCCTGAGGTTTGTATCCCACATCTGAGCAAACCCGGGGTCTCCAGCTCACTGGCAGTTCCTCACAGGGCTCAGGTGGAACACGGCAATAACACAGGTGAAGGAGCCGGCACTCAGAGCCCTTTGGGCTCATTCACAATGTCAGTGAGAGGGCCCAGCAAACACAGAGTCTGCCCAGGACATCAGAAACCTTTTCCTTTGTTTTTTTTTTTTTTTTTAATTGTTATCCACAGATTATTTTTGATGAGAAAAACAAGAAAAGTTGCCAGAAAAGGAGAGTTAATGGTATGGCAGTAAAACTATCACAATGCCTAGTGGACTTGTAAGTTTTAGTCGGAACTAAAGCCCAGCTGGATCTCAAGTCACTGCCTTCACATCAGTTAGAAACTCCAGGGCTGATAATAGATACACTGTTCACTTGCTCCAGCCCTGTGCAGACACCACTGGCTCCAGAAATTAATTAATTATCAGCTCTGACAATGCTGTTCAGGATGGAATAAAGGCTGCAGTGTGTTATCCACACTGAGCTTTATTTAGTTATTTACTTATTTGCACTGCAATAGCATCTGAGACCTCCGGCTGTGGAGTGGGATCCCTTGGAGCTGGGGCTACAGAACCACTAAAGGAGAGGACTGTCCTCAATGTAGTCCATGAGAAGGCAGTGCTCCTAGAATTTACAAAATACACCTTTAGACCTCTGGTTCCTGCAAAGGAAAGAGGCAGAATTAGTTAAATCTCAGTGTCCCACTTAATATATGGGCATTTCTCCCTGTAAACCTGCACTCACATTAAACCAAGGAAAGAACAAACCACAACTTTATTGTCAGTTCAGCAAACAGTAATCAACTGAACATTTACCATCATGTCATGCAGTAAGATTTTGAAGTCCTTTACTGGTTTGGGGCCACTGAAATCTGCATCTACATGTCAATGTATGCAGTGCCCCACTTGGAAGGAAGGTACACAGTAATTGGAAAGGCAGCTCATGAGGTTATTGAAGGAACAACAATCCCCACAGATCACCTTCCTCTGCAACTTTCATCTCCAGGAACGCACTCGTTAGTTATTCTGCTGATTCCTCTCAGTGGGAAAAATCCATTAAATATTTAATTAGGCTGTGTTCAATATATTAGGTAAGTGAACTACTCTATCTAGTGCTAACTTAACATTACATGCTGCATCACTACAACACCATGCTGCAATGATATGCACATTATTGGAGATTTTGTTTTATTTGCTTATGAACAGGAACAGCAAAACAAAAAGGAACACCCCAATCAGGATTTCTATTCTAAACATTCTCTTTTGAGTTATTATCACTTAATCAATTCCAGAGGAGATGCATGAACTCTGGAAACTGGGCATTGGAGTGAGAGGGTTTTGGGGCTTGTTTGGATTTTTAAGAGGAGTAGGAATTCATCAGTAGAGAAAATCCCTGTGTATGCCTTGCACAGCCACAGGCATGACAGACCAGGGTGGGCATTCTAAACTGAAGGAATCAGAGCTAAAACAGAGAGGGGGCAACTTAGCAATTCCAAGAAGTAAGATTTAATCTAAGTAAAGCACAAACCATTCCTTGAGAATGGCCAGTAAAATCCTGCTGACCTCAGTCACTTTCCAGCAGTTTGGGATGACACACAGTGTAACATTTGGAATACACAGGGAGAGGAAAGAGAAGAACATTGCTGTACATTTTGTCACAGCTGAGGTATGAAAAGTGCCAAGGGTAAGTGGTTCTGAAATAAACTGATAGGCTGCAGTTGAAACAATTGTTTCCAACAAGGAAATATTAGATACCAAAACCCCAATCCCAAATCTTCAGGGGATGAGCATCTCTGTTTGTAACATTAGATAAAAAATGTGTACAAAGATCTTTGCATAGCAAACTCTTGCAACTTCAGCATCATGTGAAACAACAAAAGGATCTAACCCAGAAATAAGATTCCCTAGGCTGACTCAGCCAATGTTCTTCAAGGCTAAATAACAGATTGCAAGTTTCTAATATCTGTGGGTAGGGATTATTGGATTCAGTCCTGAAGGACTGAGGATATGATGCCATTACATAAGACCCCAGAACTGACTAACAGAAAGTTATGATTAAAAAGAAACAAACTTCACTAATTTTCAATCGGAATTCAGTGCTGTGGAGGCAGAGACCAGTTAGATATTTTAGAATTTTTCCAAAAACTCACTGGTTCCAATATATGGTTTTCCATTATTTGCAAGGACTGCTGGACTCATGCCCTGCTCAAGTACTTCTTACCAGCCTTCATCCTCATCTCTTTTTAAAAGCAGGATGACATTTGCACTGAGAAAATGACAGAAACAAAATCAGAGAAGGGAAATATCTAAGAAAAATTAATTAGGAAAAAAAAAATCACATTGCCTACTTTTTTCTCTTGTCAACTAAAATCCTCACACAGTTGCAGTAATCCAAGTGGTACTTCCTTACACTGCCAAAAATGCAAAGATATTAAAGAGAATTCTGCAAGTCAGCCATGTGTCAGAAAATCCCAGCTGATTGAACTTTGATAAATGCCTTTTAAAAAAGAGCAAATGTGCTTTTGTTCTTTTTTCCACTATAATGCTTTTTTTTTTTACTTTGTTGGGAGATTTTTTAACAGTTGTTCTTACAAGCATTAAAATCAAAACATTTGGAAAAAATGCAGAACACAGAGCCCTGTTGCAAACAGCCATGGGAAGATGTGCAGCTGAGAAATTACTTTTGGAAATAAAGCAGGTTCTGGAACTAGACCATCTTCAACTTTACACAAACCCAGAATATCCCTGATCTTGCATGGGGGCAGGGGGAAGCAGTTTGGACCAAATTGAAAGGAAAAACTCCCAGAGGTTTTCTTCCAAGAGGATCAGAGGTTGATGCTTCCCTCAAAAGCAGCTATTTATAAATAAATAAATAAATAAGGCTGAATAGAAACAGTTATTTTCCATACAACCTTCCAATGCACAGACAAGAACGAAGGACAAAGTCAGACGGTTTCATCATGATTACAGACATAGAAAGAAAAGAGAACAAACTACGACCAGATACTGTTAAAGATACTGTTGGTTTAAAGACAACTCCCCTTCTTCAAAGGGTGACAGAAATGTGCTGGCCCCACAGGGAAATTGAGAATCTTCTCATCTTTGTGCTATAATCTCCTTGTTTCTCATCTTCCAGGGACATAAATCACTGCTCAGCACCGTGACACATCCTTCTGTAGCAACACCATCCCCAGGCCGGGCTGAGCATATCCCAGCCTGGCCCTAAACAAGGATCCTTTTAGGGGAGAGGGAAGCCATCAGATGCAATGCTCACGTAGGACAAACCTAAGATTTATGCATCAATCTGCATAAACGAGGCAGTCTCCTGATTTCTATGGATGGGCACTGCAGCTGCTCACTTCACCAGGATTCTGAGGACAGCCTTTGGTCTGAAATCATCTTCGTCGAGTTTGCATCTCAATAATCCAATTAAAACATACAAGAGCTAATTAAACTTAGTGGATAACGATAGTAACAATAGTCCAGAGTAATTTCTAGCATTTTCTATCTTCAATGCGCTTTACAGGCATTAACTAATTAATGGATAACATGAATTAAAAAATCAATGCATGAGCATAGCATATGATTAGATTTAACATTTCAATTACTCCCCTTCTCTGACCACTACATTTACAAAACGCTTCTCATTTCTTTGCACGTGTGTGTAATAATTAGAAAGGATCCTGTACAACTTATTACAAAGTAATTAGAGAGCTTTAGAGCTGTCCTGTATGCTCAGTGAGAACTCACACCAGCTCTCCTCTTGTCCCTAAAATTCTGCCTTTTTAGCTAGTTCCATAGATCCCTGTTACTGTAATCTCTTTTTCCTTAATCTTTGCTCATGTACAGAGGATACTGTGAAGTTCCTTCAGCTCCTGGAGTGCTCACAGCCAGACAAAAAAACTGCATTAGGGAAATTCCAGGGACCAAATCCCATTGCTTCTTCTCACATGGCAAATACCCCCAGCAGATACCCAGTCCCTAATGCACTTCAGAAATCACCACTAGAGCTAAAAGCAGAGCAGTGCAGAGCTTTCCATGGGCCAACTGCCCTGGATCTGCCTCACAGGACTTTTTTTCAGCCAGAGCCTTCCGATTGCACCACAGCAGAGTAAATGAAACGCAAGTGTATCTGTGCAGGGGCCAAACAGGGAAGTCTCCCACTAGGAGGAATCGAGGCTCTCAGAAACACGAAATAAAGACACATTTTGGCAACTGGTCTTCCCCTGCTGCCAATTTAAACCTTACAGTTAAACATTACTTCCATTCAATATCTGTTGTTTTTGTGGCAAACGGATTGACCTCTGTGAGAAGGGAAAAGTTCCTTCTGGGTTTCCTTGCAGGCCACTGGTCTATAGGGATGTCAGTATCTGGATAACTCACAGTTGTTAGAGTTTTTCCAATAGTTTTTGAGGGTTTTCAGGTACTAAAATCAACCCAAACTAACAATCCCCAAAGCCACGAGGACCCACACACATTAGCTACCACACACAGCCTGCAATAAAAAGAAACCTCCCGCAGCTGACAGGGTGAATGCATTTGCCTTTTCTCCAAAACACCAATTTGCAGCATCTTCCCTGCTGGCGCCTTCCTACCACTGCCCTTTCCATCTGCAGAGAGTTGCAGTTTGTCCTCCTGCTGTTCCACGCACCTTTTTAATGAAAATTAATTCATGTTGCAGCATTTTCCCTGCTGGTTGTGTAGGCTGAGCCTGCCTTTGCTCTGCTGTTCTCTGCCTTTCTTTATGGACCAATGCAAATTGCCCAGAGCCAGAGTTTCCTGTAGGAATCTCTTTTTCTCACACGTCCCCACATAACTGTCGAGTGTTACATGGGAACCTGTAAGGGTAGAGGGACAAAAGCGTTTCTCCAGCCTGACACAGTTACCTCGTTCAAATGACTTCTCTGCTCCTGTCTAGCTCCTCTTTAGGTGGCTGTAGCAGTCTCTGAGAGGCTGGTTCCTGTTCCAGCTCACCTTTTCTTGGTGCTGGTTACACATTTCCAATCAATGCAATCCATAGCACACTTCTCATGTGTGCCCAATGACATAAATAAATATAGATCCAGTGCTCCCGGTGCACACGTTGAGGTGACAAAGGGGAGTGCAGCAGTGAAAGCCAACAGCAATCACTCAAACCCTGCTGAATAAAGTTCTCACGAATAATTCAATTATCAGCTTCCTTTTTCCATTTAAATTCATTAAATGCCCATAAACTTCTAACGGGAAAGGCCAGCACTGATTTTAATCTTGCTCATTACCTCTCTTGCTTCTGACTAATAGGGCTGCAAATATTCATTCTCGCGTTAATTATTTTTTTAGAATGTTATTATTCTTTAAAATTGAGTCTTTCTTTAATTTAGACAGAAGTTGGCTGGTGAGGTCTATATAGTGAAATTTCATGCTCATTGGATTTTACTTTCAGCTGTGAAAAAATCTGTGCAACTATGAAGAGAAGTTTCAATCTGATCACTTCATAGGAGCGTTTCTGGATACACTGTAAATGAAAGAACTGTGCTAATAAAGTTTTCTGGACCCTGAATGGAAATTCCCATTGGAATTCCCATGAACAGGACAGTCCTAAACCCTTACTAGTAACTGTGGGGAGTATTTCATAATTTTACAATAGCAATAGTGAGGCAAACAGGTTGAAACTGGGAAAAAAACTCCTGGGCCATTAGTGCCACATGAGCTAGAGTTGTGAAGCTGAAATATTTGGTTGCCACAATGTAGGAATCAGATTTAATGATGACAGAATTTTCCAAGCAAACAGAAGTTGGAAGGATTCCAGGTACTCTGACATGGAGCCCATCCCAGGAATCCCCCTGAATCCATCCCTCCGTGCAGCCACCTCTGATGTCCCTGTCACTCTGTGATGTCCAAAGAGGATAATAAGGGAAACCCACCCAATTTCTAAAGCACAGGAAAATGTTTTTGAAGGAGCAGCAATGAGTCCCATCTCAGGAGGCTTGGGAGAGCTGGACAGGGATGTTGTTCTGAGCCTAGGAGATGGTTTTAGACAAGATTCAGGCACTGGCCCAGAGCACAGGGAAATTTCCACTGCTGTTGGTACTGTAAGTCATTGGGATAAATAAAGGCTTTCCTAAACTCTCCCCTCCCCATTGCCTTTCAGAAGTACTGCAGTCACAAAAACCAGCAAAAACTTGAAGACTGCAGGAAATGCAAAGTATTTCTCTTCTATAAAAATGTTCTAAAGCACAGAGGTATCATATGGAGCAATATTTCATAAGAAATTACAGCCTCATAGCTTTGCCTTTGGCTTTTCCACTTAGGACTCCTACCGACGTGCTCTCCCACCCACACACCCTCAGCATTATTAACGCTTATGAAAGGGCATAAAGTTTTCATAATGAAGAATGTTTTTGTCCATTATCTAGAGAATAATGTTTCATTCAATATCCTCCCTTAGGGAAAAGTAACATTTTGGTCTGCTCTGACTAGATGTTCTCTCTTGGGACAATACAACCTGATTTTCTTTTGGATTTATAAGGGTACCAAACAGTTCTGCCTGGAGACAGTGCTTTTCACTGAGGGGGTGTCAGCTGTGCTGTTTGTTACACATCATCATCATCCCATAGCACGTGTTATGTGTAGAGCAAGGAGATGTATCTTTGATCCTAAAAGCTGATTCTGTGTTTTTTATGTCATTACTTAAAAGACAGATTGCTAATGCTCAGATTTTTGTACGTAAAATCTACTTCAAGAGTATGCCTTGCTGCCATTTATTGTTTGCTTCTGTCTCTTCTGGAAAGTTCTTGATAAGCTAGAAATTTGGTGATGTCATTAAATCATACACTTGCAAAACAACCTAAATAAGCACTTGCTTGTGCTAAGGTTAAGGCCAGACTACAAATTTGAAAGTCAGTGGTGGAGCCAGGGATTTCAGCTGACAGTGCTTTAATATCTACAAGCTTAATGTTATGGTAAAAAACAGCAGGAGCAGCCCAGGCAGGAATGTTTTGGCAGAAGGGAGAAGCAGAGAAGCAGTTCTCAAGGCAGCTCAGTGCCCTCTAAATGCAAACCAAAGTTCGGATGTGCCAGTGGCAGTGAGGTGACACCTGCACAGAACTGGGAAGTACTGGTACAGGTGTCACACTATGAAACTGGTGGTCACCTTCAGCATCACCTAAAGCCACCAAGAAGTTGTCAAGGGTAACCAGTCCTCTGTTACTCCACTTTATAGTGATCTAGGCTAGAAGTAGCCAGGCAGGAGTAACTCCTTGTGTCAAGGCTTGTCAGAGCCCTCAGCGAGTATCCAGCAGGGAGGGAACAGTCCCCTAAATATCACTCCCCCAGCTGAATAACCAATTCCATAGCAGCCTCATCTGTCCATGAGAAGTACTGCATGGGAAGTAGTGAAACCACATTGGAGTGACTTCAGTCAGCTCAGTGAACTGTGTGGATTTGTTATTTTAGTGAACATCACTTGGGGAAGAACAGACAAACATACCAATCCTATGACCTATTCACTGAAATTTTCAAAAATAATTAATATGAACACTAAAATTGCAGAAATTAGACATAAAGCATCAAATAAAACATAATTGTACTGAGGAGTCATGAGCTACATTCCTCTCTGGCTTTTATATAGGTAAGTCAAATACAGCTTAAATAAACTTGCTCAGTACCTGTCTCTGACAAGAAATGCTGACCCAAACCTATCTTGTTCAGTTTTTGCCACCTATCCAGATGCACTCACATGGAGCTGGTCACTCTGAGTGCTCCGTGGGGAGAGTGTGGATCTGAGAGGATGGCTCAGCTCTCCACGACCCTCTGGGTGCATCCCCAGCACACAGACCCCCAGGCTGAGGGCTACCTGCTCCAGGCCAGCTGTGCCCATAGGGTACATAGGGCAAAATCAGGCCTTTCTGCCCGTGTGTTCCCATCAGAGAGGGCTGGAACAGTGCGTGACTTCCAGCACCACAAACCAGAGATCAAGGCTGTGAGCACTGGGAGTGCAGACCTGTGTGGGAATAAGTGCTAATGGAAAACAGACTCCCTTAAACGAAATCCCTGCCGGCATTAACTCAGTCAGAAACAGTAGAAGACGTCTGGGCATCTCCCCAGAGGGGGAATCTCCCCAGTGCATAGTGGATGTTTCTTTCCTCTGAGGCTGAGAGTTTGGCTCTCCCTTGGAGAAACCCTAAACAAGGCGGGATAAATGTGGGTGACATGTAACACGGCATGGGGTCATCACCCACTGTTCAAAATACCTGTAGCCTGCCCCAGCGGTTCCCTCCTCAACCAAATCCCCTCACGACTCATCCCTGGGTCCCACAGAGAGCGGCGGGGAAAGCTGCGGGGGAAAAAAGGCGGGAAGGGCGTTGCGGCCGGCAGGTGGCGCCCGCACACAGGCGGTGCCCGGGAGCGCCGGTGCGTGAGGACACGGGCACGTGTAAAATATACCCAAATACACAAATTCACATATAAATATGCACATCAGCACTCCCCCGGCCGCCTGAAACACCCGCTGCTTGATATCCGCAGAAAAAGGGGGCTTCACCTCCGGCCCTGGTCCTTAAGGGCCCTTTGGAGCGTCGCACGCCTCCAGGCCTGCCCCACCTTCAGCCTCCCCTCCTGAAACCGGCAAAGAGGCAATGGCACCAGAGAGCGATTCCAGAGAAATTGCCTTGTGCTTCTCCAGAGAAAGGCACACACCTTTTGTGACTCACACAAAGAGCCACTTCCATGGGTATCGGATTGATTCCCAAGAATCTCCTGCTGTTTTACAAGGCTTCCCCTCACAAACCCCATTCTTGCAAGCGAACATTGCACCACGGCATTTGCATCGCTGGCCACTTTGAGGTTACCCGCTGAAGGCATTCCTTAATGTACAAATCCAGGATTACAGTATCGTTTGATGGAGGAAGGAAGCTCAGGCATGGCTTACAGGCAGATGTAAAACAGACCAGAATAGGATTCCTGGTCTGAGCCTTTGCTTTAGCTACACACCATTCCCTCAGCACCACCATGAGTCAATGCTATGACACGTATGGTCAGACAGAAATCCCTGTGAATGCGAGCTCAGAAAGAGGAGGTGAATTGTCTCAGTGACAGTGAACCATGGCTGAAGCAGGGAAAGGACTGGAATCCTGATCCTCCACTGCTGCTCTAACCATTGGGACCATCCCTGTGAAAACTGCCACCTGATCTTCCTGTCTCACTCTCTTCTCTCGCACGCAAGTCAGGAAAGTCTCCAAATCAAATCAAATCAAATCAAAATAAAAACCGAAACCTGAGCAGTTCGCTTTTACTGCCCGGTGTAGTGCATGTGAAGGTGACTGGGCAGAAACTCGTGGTTACAGCTCTCAAGCCATGATGAAATAAAACCTAGGGATGTTTCCCAAAAGGACCACAGTCCATCCAGCTACAGCACATAAGCCTGAGAGCAGCTGATAAGCAGTAAGAAAGCCAGAATTTGAGTGATGTAGCTGCCTCAGCATCTTCAAAAGCATTTTTTCCTAGAAATGCATTTGGAAAACATCTTTCTCCCCCAAGTGCATCACTTTCCTCACAGGAAGGTAGGAGGAAAATATGCCCCACCTTAGAGTACTGTATTTTACTAAGGACAGTAGCTGGATTTCTATAGGATTGGACAATTCCCTCTCTTGAGTGATGCCATCTCACACTACCTGCTCAGGGATCTGTGCCAAAGTCCGCTGCCAAAGGGACCTGACAGGCTTGTTCCTGCTTGTGGGGCTGAATAAGTTCATTAGGCTTACAAGGGAGAACAAGCTCAAATAAAGTGCACACATCACTGTGCCCTGCCTTGATTAAAATGTATGATCACCAACAGCTGACCCCTAAAACACTGCCCACACAAGGGAGGCACACGTGTCCCTCAGTTAATAATGCTTTGTTTTCTGTCAAACCTTCTCAGGCAAGGTATTTTGTTGGTGAGTTTGGGGTTTATTTCTCGGAAGGGGCATGAGAAGATGCACCATGTGGAACTGGGTCTCATTGGTTTCCGGATGTGTTTCAGAAAGCACTTGAAATATCAAGGTTGTCAAGATAATAATTGAAAAATATGTATATCTTTTAGTGACATGATATTTTTGCAAACAAGATTTTGCAAAATACCATACAAGCACTGACCATCTCTTCTGCTATTTGCCTTTTTTGTAGCTGGTAGCTACATTCACCATGAGAATGTAGCTAATGTAATCTAAGACTTACACCTTGGAATGAAATACGACCATCAAATTATACAGGTTTGTCACCAGAAGGGGGAAAAATGTCAGTTCTGTGCTGCTCTTTTAATTTTGCGAGACCTCAAGTAATGAACATTTGCCATGGGTGTTTCAACACTGTTCTGCCCACTAAGTGTTCCAGAATATATGATCCAGACTTTCTTCTGACAGCTAACTAATTGATTCTCAGAGAGAATCAGCTTTCCAAAGGTGAGGAAAAATGATTCATGCAATCATTTTTTGTTACAGCAAGCACAGCTTTAAAGGAAATAAAAATTTTACTTGGAATATGATAAGAACAAGCATTTCAGCAAGTGGGATTGGGCTGGCTCATGTCACTTCTGAGAAGGAAAATATATGGGGTTTGTTTTACTTTGTTCTATTACTTGTGATATAGAGGGTTTAGATTTAAGGTTATCCTTTTTAATGTCCATTTTTATCAGCAACCTTTCCAATGATCTTGTTCATTCTGGCTGTAGAAACTGGGGCACATAATGTTATGCCATTTGCAACCCATTACAGAATGTTGCTCCAATGACTTGCAATCAAGTGCAATATAAAGTTGTTTATATTGCAGTTACTTGAGTATAGAGTTTAACATAACTAAAAGATATTGAAAAGAAAGGCTCCCAGAACCATCATACTTTTATTTTCTCATAAAACTATTTTGGGACTTTAATATTCATGCATAAATTTAAGCCAAATTAAAGCGCTGAAATGTTTACTGAGAGTCATATTTTAGGAACAAGTAACTTCAAAAGTTACTTTTTAAGAAAACAAAAACTGGGATCTGAAGGCATACCTCTGCACAGGACAGCAAAATCAAACAGGATGGTTTAGCTGGAAAACAGTGCGTTCACTCAAAGTGAGAAGTAATGAATAACCCTCTTATGAAGGTGCTTCACATGCACAAATCCCATCAAACACAAGAGGCTGAGAGACACGTCCAAGTCCCCTTTGAACATCAGGAAAAGCTCTAAATCAAATATACATTTCCTTAAAAGGGGCAGGTCTTTGGGAGGTAAAAATAGTTGAGCTTTGCTAATTTAAGTTCAGGACTCGAAAGTGTTTTGCAAACAGTCTGGACTGAGCACTGCTCCTGGGAAGTGAAAGTGTTATTGTGTCCTTTTTATAGACTGTGCGGGAAGCAGATTTTTGCTCTCATATTTTGAAACATCAACCATGAGGTAGAAACAATTTTGAAGCACATCTGTCCTCACTGGGGTTTTAGGTCAGCTGCTGCTGCTGCAACTTTGAACCATTAGTCTGATTCAGCACAGGAATTTCCATGTTCCCAAAATTGAGGGGAGGGAGGCTAAAGGACATCACAAAGGCTGGGGAGCAAATTCTGCTCTATCACACTGTGAGTAAGCACTGTGTGGTTACTGACAACCCTGACCCAAAGGGAAAATCCTCTTGTCATGGACCCATGTATGAACAACCAAGAGCAGATGCTGAGGGGCCAGCACAGCGCACGGAGCGGCAGCGCCTGATCCCAGAATATCCCAGGCAGAGGCTGCCCAGGGCCAGGAGAACCACTGCCCTACTGGAGCAGCCCTTCGGGGCAGGATCAGAGGCTGAGCTGTCTGGGAGGGGACAGTGATTCCCCGAGGAGCTCGGTGGTGGCATTTGGCAGTTTCATTGCTTTCCACATCTTCTGCTGGTTTGCATTACTGCAAAAAGGCAGCATAAAGTGGAAAAAGCCCATGTTTTCAGAGCTCTGACAGTTTATACAGTGTGCCATGCAAGATGGCCCAACTATTTTCCTTTTCTGAAAAAAAGATTCCCGTGAGCAAGCCTTAACTCCCAATTAGGCAATTAGAAGTAGATGAGCACTCCACACTCCATCACAATACAGTTACAACTATTTAAAACCCAATTAATTTTCTTTCTAACTTTCCCATAAAGCTGTAAAGTTCCAGTTGGCAAGGATTTTTACTTTGATTTTGAATTCCTGCTTGGAAGATTAACTGAAAATGGATTTGGCTTGAACAGCTGCACTGAACATATTTTGTTTTATTTTGTTGCCATCTCAAATAACAATACTTAGCACTCTTCATCTTCAAAGCATTATACAAACATTGAGTCACATCCCCTCACAACAATCTCGTGACATCACCTTCTGTGAATAAAATCCTTCTCACTGCAAAGAGGTGGAGAAGCAGCAAGAGATCCACAATTTGTGCTGGGTCACAGGAAGAGCCCCTGGCTGAGGCACATGGAGGAGCCAGGGGCTCACAGGTCCCTTCTGCTCCTCACTTTATTAACCTCCACTTCTGCAGAAGTGAGGGCTGCTTTGGGCTGGGGTTTTCTTCCCTTTTTTACTTTTTCAGCTCTGCTCATCCCAGGACAATATCCATGGAAGCCAGCTGTGCACGTAGCAGCTTGCAGAGACTCGTGCCTCTACCTGGCCTGCCACCTGAAGTCAAACATGCACGGCTGGGTCTGGAGTAGGGAGTTCCCTTTTCCCTCACTGACTAAATGGTATTTTGGGCACGGTCCTAAGCAAGTGTGTCTGCCCTCAAGTCACTGAGCCCCATGGATCTGGCTACATCCAGAAGGGAAGGAAGATGATCCTTCTCTTCAGCCACACCCAAGCCTGACCAAGTCGTGATCTCTGAAGAGTTCACTGCCTGTGGAGGAAAACAGTGCCAGGGCCAGCATTTAATCCCTGAGTGTTGTTTACTCAAGGCTCACACACTGCACACGTGGCTTGTGGACCTAAATTAGGAACCTCAGGTTGCTCTGAACTTGGTGAAGAAAGGTGCCTCCTTTCAGGGGGTAACTCAGAGACCTTCATTTAGGCTCTGCTGACTACAGAGAGCGCCTGTGCTCCTAAATTAGCCATCTAAATCAGTAGTCTGTGTGAAGCAAACTCGTGTGAATACACCCCTACAAATACATATTCTCTGCAGTGCCAACTCCCATAAAGTGAGTGAACGTCAAACATGTAGAGCACAGAGCTGTCAGGATTTCTTTTCCTGAAGAAAACTGACAAAAACTCCATGCTATTTGTGGTCCTTTGCATGTCTTGATTTGTTTCCCTCCTTACTTAGCTTCTTCCTAAATATCTAAAGAGATTTTTCAGACTAAAAGAATTGGATTATTCCCTATAAAACTACATTACCTAGAGAGCCCCTTTCCAAAGCATTCTGAGGCACAAGTGAGGGACCTGCTCCTCCTGAAGCATGACAGGTATGTGGTGACAAAATCTAGGTTTTGCTGAATTTATGCCTTTGTGAGGTCAAACACCCTTTTCTCTAGACTGGGAGGCACCGGGAAACTGGGAGGCACCGGGAAGAACTGGCATCATGAGGCTGACTCATTCCCAGGCCCATTATTCCTGTGCAGCAGCTTTTAACAAATTATTTCACCTTCATCCTGCTACAAGGTACCCTCGCTGTCAGGAAGCACTGCCTGATGCTTCCTCTATTAAGTCCTAGTGCCAGTTTTTGAGTGCAAACTGCTCACAGAATTCCCAAAATCAGCTGAATTGTTACTGCCTCAAGTGCAGGAAATTCCAGACAGGAAGAGGGTCCTGCAACTCAGAAAGCTGGAGCCAGTGAACCTGAAGAGAGAAGGACTAATGAAATTGTCTAAAATCTCACCTAGAGGTGAGGGCACCATTGCCACTCTTCTCAGCATAGATAATCCTTTTCTCATATCTCAAACCAAAAAAAGACTGCAAATAAACCCACCACTGATATGCAGCTTTCCAAGTAGCCAGTCTGACTCCAGAGGTGAACACTGTTAGGAGCACTGACCCAGCTTGTGTCTGCTGCAGCACTTTCTGGCATTTTAAGTTCCCCACAGAGAGCCACTATGGCCTTTCTATCACTGGGGTAGTAGGAACACATAAAGACACCAAAAGCACATAAAAAGGGCACAAGGATAGAAAGAGGATGCAGCGGAAAGAATTTTTGAGAAGTTCTTTCTCTCCATAACAACCCCCAATTGGTGCCTTTTGTTTTATTCTGGATCACCTTTGTTCCTTCTGAGACTGTTTTAGCAACTGCATACCCAGGGACTGAAATGAACCCACTGTACTCACTACAAGGTACTAAGTGTGTAAAATAATCATTTCTCCATATTCATCATCCATCTCTACATATTCTGGTTGCAGAATGGCAAAATACTGCACAATAATCTGTGTGATGGAAGAAGCAAGAACAAAATCTTGTGCTGTTCCCCCTGGACATGCTTCTGCGCAGTGAATTAAATGGCACAGAAGGATGAGTTTAAAATTGATATTTCTCATTGTTCCATAATGCCACTAAAGTTTACAGGGTAACAACACTGGCAGCTGAATCAGGTTCCCACTGGCACTTCACCACATGATATGTTAGACTTTACATGAACCACTGAGGTTTCAGACACTGTTTCATACCAGAACAGTGTTTTATACAAGCTTCACTTCACAGGAGCATCACTTTTTTTCAGGTATAACGAAGTGATGAGCTGTGGAATGAAAAAGAAGAAAAGTAACCAGATACCAAAGGCCTGTGTGTATTTATTACTTCAAAGTGAAAACACAGTGCAGACTGGAAGGGGGAAAGGTTCAATAAAAGCAGTTTCAGCAGAGGAATTTAAAATTATTCACATATTCCTTGGAAAGAATCCACGGCACTTTCATCTGATAAGAGTTGGTGCTGTGTTAGAAGTTGTGTCATCTGCAAGAGCAAGGAAATAATAATCTAGCTAACACTTGATTCTGAACCAGCTGACTTGTCCAAGAGCAAACAAAGCAGCATGGGAAGAACAGGGGAAAAAATACGCCCTGACCAGTCCAGGGTTGAGAGGAAGTTTTGGGGACTGTAATAGCACAGATCCCCTTTCCTAAGCAACAGCTGTTATTCCAAATGGCTCCTGAACAGCACTTCTATGAAAATTCCATCGCTAAAAAAATAAACAAGGAGGCAAAATGACCACCATAAATATACAAATAGAGTAAAAATACACACAGGTATGTAATGTATATATAAAAATATAAATATAGACAGAGAATGAAATGTTCTCAGTTAAGTCTGAGAGACCATACAAAGAAAATGTGATGTTCTTGCCAACTACGGGCAGAAAAAGCCCAGCAATTGTGGCCATTAAAGATTTATAGCAGAGTCCTGTAAAAAGCAAGAGGCAAAAACCCAGAAGTCACCAAAGCCATTTCATTAGACAGGCCAACTTAATTAATTTGTTCAATTTGCTTCTCTTCCATGCAAGGGTGTAAATGCAGGGTGGGAAGCAGGAGGCTAGAGGTGATGGGAACGAAGCTCATTAGGAAGCAATAAAGAAGGAAGAGACACCAGAAAATGAATGTTAGTTCATTGGGAGAATTTTAAAAAATGCCATTTGTCTTCATGACACGGAGGTAGAGAGCTCAGCGGGCCCCGTGCACAGGGTGGGTCTGCATGGACCTCTGGCTCCTGCTGGCCTCTGACCTCAGTGTTCAATCAAGGCAACACCGAGCTGTGCACGGGGCCACCTTGGAGTATCCAGTGAGTAGATTCCTTAAAGGCTACAAGGCAAACCCAGAATCAAAAGAGACACCTAATACACCTGATACAGGATTTCAGCAGGCTGCAGATTACCAGTGCCAGGGCTGAAAATTGAAAATCCAAGCTCATCCACACCTTGGCCTCTGCCCAGCCTCACCTGACACGTCACACACCGAGCTCCCTCCTACTCCATGCCCACGTGACATGTGTGAATATTACTCTCTGAATGAGCATTCCATACTCCCATGCTAGACTGGAGTCAAATGCTCTTGAACTGGGACCATTTATCCAGGCAAAAATTTTACTTCTGCACAGGAACTCATTTCCCATGAGCAGGAATTCAGAGGAAGGCCAGCTCCGCCTTAGGAAGGGGGATCCAGACATTGAGCCAGCAGTCTTGAGGAATCTCCATGAGCCACATCCCATAAATAAGTCAGGCTCAATTATTTTATATCAAAACAATATCTTAGCTTTAATGAGTGCAACTGCCAATACAGAGAGCCTCACATTATGAATCACTATTTTCTCCTTCCCAGCACTTTCTAATTTCCTGCTAAGGAGGCAGCGGAATGGGGTCATTAATCTGAATTAGGAATACCCTGACCTGCTCTGCACTTTATCTGCTAACATTTTCTGGCACAGCAGTATCGGATGGGATTCTGTATGTGAGACAACAGGGGGATGTGAGAAATGTAGGTCCTGATTTTAAATAACTTCAGAAGAGGTGTATTTTTACTAGCAAACTCTTAAACATAAAAGCAGCACAGGGTTCTCTGTCTTGAAGCATCACAGGAAATACGTTGAGCAGACAGCAGATAACATGTTCTTTAAATGAACTAGCATGGGGACTTTACTACTTTACCTTCAAATTAAATATTGGAATATTATTGAAAATACACAGGTGAATGAGATCACAACTGTAAATAGAAATATAAGGTATTAAAATAGAAAAAGAGTGCAATTAATAACAATGTGCAGAACATGAATGAAAACACTGTTCCATTTATAATGCAACTTCCCTCACCTGGAAGCCCAAGTGCCCTGACAAAAGACAAGTCATGCTGGATCTGCTCTTTTCAAGCAGAACTGCACAAAAACACAAACATGATATAGCCCAAGGGGTCCAACATCTGAAAACACCTATGCACTCAAGCCTTACTTTCTTCTTTTATTATTATTTTTTATGGGACTAAAAGAGAAAGTGCAAGCTGTAGTCACAGAGCGCATTCCCATTGCGCGTGGCACAGGACAGACTCGGACCAACAAAAACACATGGCCAGGACTGAGACATCAGCGCTGCCCAGACTCCTTGCCAGCTGTTTTACAAAGGAATGCAGCTCCCTTAAAATAACTTTCCACAAATGGATAATCCCTGCAAAGTCAGTGGGAGTTTTCCACAGGATTTAAACTGCTCATGGAAACAAGAATTTCCAGCAGCCAGCCCAAGGCCTGATGAGCTTGTATGCAAGGTCTCTCGAGTTTCCAGGGCTTCTCTAACAGGACTGGGCCTAATTCAGAGAGCAGATTCACAAAGGCCATGCCTGGAATGGTGAATATCCGTCACTTGGGACTCAGCATCCTCAGCAGCAGCAGCACCACAGGAAGCTTTGGCTGAAGATGCGGAAGAAATGCTGCACACACATCTGACCCAGCAGAACACGGCCAATTCTCACTACAAATTACCCAGTAATTATTCTCCGGTCTCTCTATATATTTGAGAAGCCAAGAAGATTAAAAGCCAGTAGTAAAACTTTCTCCCTCCCATATTTCTTTGGTAAAATCTTAATATTCTCCTGCCTATGGCTGTTTTACAAAGTCAAAATCCCTTCAGCATTTAGTTCTACTTAGAACTAAGTGATCTTTCCTCTGCCCCAAACCTCTGGCTCCCAGGGTGGCACATCTATTATCAGGGTTGGATAACATGATAAGCAGTTCCATCTCATAGTGCAAACATGTGTCAGCTCTGTGAACCTCATTGCTAAACGTGTACTTCAGCAGACTAGGATTTAGAGCCAAGGAAGTTAATTAAGGCAGAAGACAAAGCTTTTCAGTTGTTCAGATTTCTGTGCTTGTTATTTGTTGGCTGTGCCTTGATTTTTCTCAAGAAGGAGACAATCAGCTCATTTCAGCCTTTTCTCTGCCTGCTGACATGACAGAGGAGAGGGAGAAAAACTAACGCTATGCTCTTGAAGCTGACAGGTATCAAGAAATAGATTTGAAACTCTGAGGCTAAGATCTCTCCAATTTTTTACAATGGATTCTTCCCCAAATGAGCAGTGCTGTGGTGTCCCCCTCCCTCATCCTTGCACAGCACACAGCAAGAGAACATAAGATGAATTGTTAGCACTGGAAACAAGACAAGTGACAGGTGAGCTGATTTCTTCCCTTATTTGATGTAAAGAAGTTTTACAGGAACATGAGAGTTTTCTCTTCCATGCAAACAAATTACAAAAAATGCAACATACAGGCTACAGAACCAAATTTTTTTTTCATTTCTGTTAACATGCGACACTCACAACAGACGGGAAGGAGCTGGAGAAAATGAAAACTGCTTATATAGCTTCCTACCATTCACAGTTCTGCTACCTTTGTCCCATCTCCCTTTCTTGCTACCAGGACATAGGAATTCCCATGTATGACATAACTATTCAACTTAAAAAGATATTTTGTGCTGGGAAAAAAAAAGGTTAAAGAGGGCAAAGGGCTGGGAGCTCCTGTCTTGATTGGTTTCATTTATCTTTTAAATATATATGCTGGTATACGAGCTACAAAGAGCAAGGTAGCCTTTAAAAGTGTGGGTGTACCAAGAACGAACCTCTCTGCTGCTTATTCAGCTCTGAGTTCCTTTTATTCCAGAGAAAGAACTGTGGAGCTGATGACCTGTGGTTTGACAACTGCTTTAGGACCAGGAAACCACTTGCTCTACACTGGACCGGCACTGGTTTGCTTTAATTTTTTTTCCCCTATTTTCAGCCTTTGGATTATAAAAAAAATTTATTACATTTTGGCAAACAGTTAAGAGTGCAGGCATTGCTGGTCAGCAGTCCTGCTGCCTCAGCATCCTGCTTTTGCCAGCAGCTTTCAGGAAACCCATTTCTTTTTTGGGCAAAGTTTACAGGTTCCTGTTGTGCCCAGGGCCCACACAGACACTCCCTCATGGCTGTGCCCCCATGGCTGAGCACATCAAACAGCTCTTCCTTAACTTTGAAGATGCTCCATGAGCCTCCTTTATTGCACACTACCAACCTTTGAGGAACAGCATTGTTTCTCAAGGAAAACCTCATGACTTTCCACTGACGTTTCAGCCCTGAGCAGACCTTCTGTCCTATTGGTGGATCACAACACATTAAAGACAATAAATTCTATCCCTAAATTAATTCCTTGTCCCGTTTGAATCATGACACCAATAGGAACATCCTAAACTCTATTTCCAAATCCCAGCAAAGCTGTAACACATTCTAACACTTTTTTTTCCTCTCCTTCCACTGCCATTCAGTTTTTCCAAAGGAAACAGAGCAGCTCTTTTCATGAGTTTTTTGAGAATTTTGGAGGCTGACACTCAGCCATGCAGCAATTCCTAGAAAAAGCAAAGCAGAACAACTGAACATTTGAACTCCCACAAATAACCTCCACGATGATTTTCCACATGACCCAGAAGATTATTTTTAGAACCAGAAAAGTAGCTTTATTCTCTATTTCCATTTAGTCCTTGCAATGTTGGAAAGGACATTCAGTAAGGATGAGTATTATTATTTCTCCATGATGCAAATTCCCTTGGAAAAGCACTAATTCCTAGAAGTACCAGCCATGATGAAGACAGGCTGTTCTAAGCATGGTGTAACTCACAGTGAGAGCTTCTCCCTCCTGAGGATTTTCAATCAAAGCAGGCAAAACAGAACAAACAAATGATGAGGAGTTTGGTTTGGAGGCTGAGGATCTTCCCTAGCTCCTGTTTTGCTGCAGTTTTGCGTGAGATGGGACAAACCAACAACCCCTCCAGATTTCAGACTCTACTCCCTGCTCAATCACCAGTGTCTTCTGCCTTCACTACCTTGCCGTGAACTGAGAGGTTTTGGCAAAAGCTCTCAATTGCCTATTCTACCTCAGACCCCACAGGAAACCTCCCTCCATCCCTGACTTCTGCTTTCCCCTCTCCAGGGCTTGGGGGCATCAGGTGCCACTCGGTGGTCACAGAAGAGGCTCAGTGATGCAAACCAGACCATCCCATTTCCAGTTTTGACACCCCCACCTCTTCATAGCCCACAAAAAGTCAGGTTATTTCCCCAGCATCCCTGCTCTCTTCATTTCTCAGTGAATACATGTTGTTGAAAAGCCCAGCAAATGAAAAATGCTCGTGTCCACCTGGCAGGACCCCACAAGATCCTGGCTCCCATCGACCCTTCAGTGAGTGCAGCGCTGAGGGGAGGTACAGAATGTGCTACCTTGCTCCATAGGGCAATATTTCCCCCACAAATTTACCTGTCTGATTTGCTAATCTCTTACTTATTTCTACAGCCTGAGGACGAGCAGCAGCCAATGACAGATGCTGTGTAAGCAGATTTTTTTGTATGGAATGACACAGAGCTTTCATTTGCATGGCGCAGGAAACGAGGTCATAAATTCCATTTACTGTAAAAGCCCATTGCATACATCATGTTACAGACTGACACAAACTCTGATGAACTCAACTAAAATGCATGCCAGCAAGTGGCTGTGGAGGAGCTGAGCTCTGTTTGAAATCCATGAAAACTAAGGAGATGTATCAGTTGGTTAAAATAGGTTTAGGATTAATACCTAGGTTCCCAGCACAGGTGAGAACCAGGATCTGGTTCATCCCTGGTTTCTTCCTTAACATTAAAAGTCCATCAAAACCTCCCATAGCATTTATAGCCCTATTTCTCAAATTAAACTGGTCTACACAGACCTCTTTGTGCTGTGCAAGGCTGCAGATGAAAAACTTTGGCTTAGGAAATGCTTCTCTTCAAAGCTTTCCCATCTGCATTGTCTCTCTCCTGAAATATCCACTTGAGACATCAATAACAACAGGGATACAGGTTCAGGCTGAACACTGGAATGATTTTTAAGCTACAAAAATATTCCATGAAAATAATCACTTTCAAGGGACCACTGAAAAGCTGCTGTGAGAACTGTACAATTTACAGTGAATCAAAAGGAGAAATCCAATTACAGAATTTATCATTTAGGAATTTTGTAATTTTTATTTTGTGGTGTCACAGCAACTCTTGAAATTTTGTATGTGTCATCTGTTGGTTATTCATCAACACGTGATATACTCTGCTACTTATTTTAAGGAAGTTGCATTAATTTGCATGTTTTAAGAGGCTATCTTGGTTTTATCCACATTTTATGCGTAGGAAGAGTTAAATGACAGACTGTAGGAATGTCACAGGCGGTATCTGTGCTTCCCTCACTATGTGTAGGGCACAGCCCAAACTCCAGTCCAACGCAGAAATTCATTTACCGTGAAAACACGCCCATGAACCACATAAGGATGAATTTGTTTCTTGCTGCTCTTTCAGTCTGCAGATCTAACAAAATAATTCAATCTGCTTTTTTGTTTCTTTTAATAGCAGAGATCATCATCATCATCAAGAAGTCAGAATTGAGAGAGGCTTTCTTTTTTCCTTCCCACAGGTTTTGTTCTTTTTTGTCCCTCAAAGAACAAAAACTCTGATGCTGCAGAGGCCACGAGAAATTTAGCCATAATTCAAGCAACCACATCCCCATCTCCAAGAGAGTGCAGGGTCAACGTGCCAGGTTCTGTTTGCTTAGGTGGCTCTCATCGTTATCTGATTTCTTTCCCTCCATGGGTCATGGCTGTGCTGTGAAGCATGTTCCATTTATACAAACAGCATTTTAGTTCTGCAATTAAAATGCAGCATAATCACAAACAATTGAACAGCCATCACCAAGGCACAAGGCAGAACAGCTTGTTACACACAAGCCACAGAATTAAGGCTGGAGATGACTTTCATTTGTTTCCTTATTAAGGAACTTAAACGAAGCCTTATATTATTTGAAGATGCTTAGAGAATACAGGTATGAGCACTTGGTGGGTTAATCACTTCCAGACAGAAGACTATTGCTAATTTCTTTAATTACAGTACAACTAATCAAACACAGAAAACTCAAAAGAATTGGCTGGTTCCTATGGATTAGACTGCAGGGGTCCCATCTAATTTCAGCGATTAACCCCCGATTTCCAGTAATGTATTTCAACTCCAACTCCGAACAAAAACCAAAGCTGCAGAGCAGATGGTGAGGTTACCATACCAGTTTCTGTATTTTTATTTAAGGCAGCCACAGCTGAGGTTTGGTGGGAAGAGAACATTAACAATCAAGTAAACTGACCGAATGAAGTCTTGCTATGGAGTTAGGATAATCAGGTCAAACTTGCTGCAAAAAGCTAAGTTCATAAACCCATAAAAGTCACCTAATTGCAACCTCTGTTCAAAAGAGAAAATACAACTGTCAATGCAAATGCAAGTGTATAAACTGCTGCACTTGTCTGCTTTTGTGTTTAAGATCGGAATTTTTCTTTATATTGCAATGTAATTAAATTTATTTAGGGGGTTTCAGTGTATTAAATAGTTTACTGTCATTACCATAATATTTTCCTGAATTACTTAATTTTGTATTTATTTTTAGTATGCATTTTCCATAGTTTTAAAAGCCTTTTGTAAAATTAAGATGTTTATACTTGGCTGATTCTGACATAAAAATAGAATGAGACTAGCAAGTCAGAAATCAGTTCATGCTAGAGAAGACCTAAAGAATCTTAAATGTATTCACAGTGACACATGGAATAATAATTATTTTTACATGGCTGTGATGGAGAAGGTAATAGAGTATATTACAATGCATGAAAATAATAGCCTGTCTTTAATCCAACATATGGTTTTCATGAAAGATGAACTTAAACTACAGAGCAACCAGAGGGGGGAAAAAAAGGAAGGCCAGTGAGTGAACACAGGGACAGACAATTTACTAGCTTAATATTAATAGAGTAGGGAAAATATCTTTCTGGCAGCATCTATTCACACAAGAATGAAAAGAGAAATTTCAGGAAAATTCCCTTCATCAAATACAGCAGTTGGAAAGAATCTAAGTGCAATCCTTGGCTTCCCCATCTTAAAATAGAAAGGGATTGCCCAAAGAGTTTGAGACACCTCTGCATTTTTGCAGCTGATTTGTAATATGCACTTCTGCATCTTGATTCTCCAGAGAACTTGGTATCCTCCTGCTAAATCTCATTTATAGTCCAGCCAATTCTCACCTTGAATTTTCTAGGAGCCTTCTGACCTCAGGTGCACAGAGTTACTTCTTCTTCTTCGTAATTTATCTTATCCTTCTTTCCAACTAATTCAATTACTGCTTGGTTAGTGACACAAGACAGAGGAGAAAATAAACCCGGGATATCATTAACAGAGTCAGGGAATTCACCTGCAGGTTTCCATGAGAGGCCTCTTCAGCGGGGCACAGTGACACGAGGGATGACCAGGGGATCCCTGTGCCACCCTCTAGAGTGGCCCTGAGGCCACGGGATGGATCATGCACCACTGTGTTCACCTGAGCTGGTCCTGCTCAGCACAAAGTCAGTGCTACGGGATCCAGACTCCTTCCTCTCTGGAGACTTGTGCAATTTCCCTGAATCCCAGTTCCCAAATTAAAAAAGAGTAAGAATGACACTTGATTATCTCGATAGGAAAATAAAGACACCAGTGCCTCAGTGAAGGATAGGAGTGGCGTAAGTCACAGAGCTGAAAGCAGAGCTGGCAGCTAACTGGGAAATTTGCTTATCCCAGAAATGCTGGTTTCGAGGTATCCAAGGAAAGATGCAGCACTGCATCCGAAGGCAGGCTGCTCTCTGGGCAGCAAAGACCAGAAGTGATGAATGATTTGCTGCTTGTGCCTTCACAAAGAGCTTTGCTGACTACACAAAGCTTTAATCAAGTACTCAGAGGGTTCCCCAAATGCTCGAGCAGATATTCCAGCACACCATTCCTCCTCCTACCTGCTCACTTAACAGCATTTGCTGCCTGTGCTCTGAAAACAGCTCCCTGTGCTTTGGCTCCAGCCAGAGAGGATATGAGAGGGAAGTGGAAGGCAAATTCTGCTAGTCCCAGAGCTCCAGGGAGTCCTCCTGCTGTAGCTTGTTAAACAACACCGTTAACAGTCCTGCTCTCCTTGCTCCAGAGCTGCTCTCGAGTCTGCACAGATGGGAAAATATTTTCCTCCTTCCCATCTCCTCCAGCTGGAAGAGGATTGCTCCTCTAGTAAATCCCAGCGAGTAACAGAACCGTGCGCTGCTGCAGCACCAGAGACATGACACTGCACCTTGTGAGGGAAAACTGCACGTGCTGGGGAAGCTTAACATGCTGCTGTGGAGCTCTACTGAGATAAATGAAGTTCAGCCACACAAAACAGAGTATGAAGAATATAAAAAAAGGCATCATTTCCCACCATGTCAAATTGCTGCCCAAAGGCAGAATGTTTAGTGTTCATCTGACTGGCCTCTTAACAGCATAAACTGAATATTGTTATCTCCAGAGCAATGCTACAAAAGGTGATTTCAGATAGAGAGTAGTAGGGGAAGCTGATGAACTCAACAAAAATAAACATTCTGTGAAGATGAAGATGTTTCTGCTAGCACAGATGGGTTACAGCAAAAACCACTTACAGCCAGAACAGTGATTCATCAAAATTATTTCACAGGGTTTGCCACATGGTACAGCAGCAGCCTCAGACATTTCAGGGATCTAAAAGGTGTCACCTGGTGTCATGCCCAGGCTCACATAAATATTCTGCTGGAGAGAAACTCAAGAACCAGACAGATCTTATCCTTTGGGGAGACTTGAGCTCCACACTGTTTGAAATGTAAAATTTTACACCCTGCCTCAAGAAACTGTATTTTTCTCAAGTAGCAATTCAGGATATTCCAGGTTCTCCAGTACCACTGCAGCTCCACTGTTTTATTCTCCAGTGTTAACATATGCTTGGCTTGAAACCAGGGACTGCTTTAATCAAGGCTTATTTGGCTATTGTACTTTTGGAATTATGAGATCACCAAAGGACCCAGCTCAGGATAATGATAGTGCATAGAATGACTTTGGCTTAACAGGGAAGTATAAATTATGTCTAATGAGGATACATCCACCTTGTGCCAACTGGTTAAGCAGTGCTCCCACAGATGTTTCATACGTACAAACTGCTCAAATCCCACATTTTCATTAAAAAATGACCATAAAAATTAAGATGCTCAGCTGAAGACAACTACTTCACCTAGTACCACAGACATCTTTTTCTTATTTCATTTAAGGTTTTGGAGCATGGTTTGGAGCAGTGCCCTCGTTGGTCAGCACACTGGAGCTGATTCTGTAAGAATTACACAGTGGGTGTTGGATGGAATAAACCAGAGTTAAGCCACTGAGTGTTGAGCTGCCACTGCCTTGTCCTTGGTGGGTGCAGGGGTAAAACCCCCTTGCTGCTGGAGGCAAAACCACAACTAAACAAACGACTCCACATAAAGCAAGGGGAAATTATTTGTTTTCCCTTGATCCACAGGAAGAGGAAACTTTTCCAGGGAGCCCATAGCCAGCAACAGACTATTCAGTGCCTGCTCACTGCTGGCCAGAGCTGTGGGGCAGGGAGAGAACGGCAGGATTTGGGACAGCCTTGACACCCACACTGCTGCTGGGCAGGGATCTCCTACCCAGCAACTCCCCATAGCCTATCCCTGCGCTCCAGGCTGCTTGAGATGCCCTGCAGCCCCTCTGCAGGTAGATGGCACATCCCGGAGCCAGGAACTCAGTGACCACTGTGAGGAAATTTGTTGAAGGTGCAGCATTTCCGAGCAAACGCACATTCGTGGCTCTCCCTGGAACAAGGGTTCCAGTATAACTGTGGTCAGAATCTGCTCCAAAGGAAGCTATGCTTATTTATATTCTGAAGACAGATTTGAGCCCTTAGTATCTTGTTTTCCATACTCACTTTAACAAAGCATGCCTTTTCCAAGGCTTGCTAATGAGCCTAGCATACTTAGGGAAAAAATGTAAAATATACAAACAAACTCACTGTCAGATGGGTTTTTCCAAGACCTGGACTGAAACTCAGAGAAATAAGAAATAAATGCTATGTCCCTCCAAATATCTTACAAACTCTGACGAAGAAAAAACCCCAACCTTGATTTTTCAGCCAAATCTCCCAGCTGCTTTTGCAATTCATAACGGGTCTGGCTGAAGAGTTGGTTCATTTTTATAAATCTAGTTCTTTTTTACAAAAAATGTTACTTTAATAACATCCAAATCTGATTATTTCGTGCTTAAAACCAAACTTAGTTAAAAGACAGTGCCTTTGCTTCACTACACTTTAACCCAACATACATGAAAGTACTTCTGAGTTTCTTTTGGAAACAGTGTGCCCCTTCCAGAACTAATGCTGTTACTCAGGATTTATACAAATTAATTTGAGAAGAAAAATAATTAATCAAGACAGAAAGATAACATCTAAAATCCTTGTGATCAGTAAACTGTCAAAATATACATGACACTAAATCATCAGAAACCACATATGTCCAAAATTCAACTAACTGGTGAACATCAGTGCAAGTTCCAAACTGGTAACATCACTCCAAAGACTGGGATACCCAAATGTCAGGTTTTGAAGGATAAGCTTCACTGGATTTCCTTTATTTCACCACTGCTGATCAGCACTGGACTCTCAAGGATTCTTCTCCCTTCTTGTAGGTGTAACATTTTCAAGGATCCCTTTGCTAACTCACTTTTCTGGTTTCCTTAGAAACTCAGGAGTGGTGTGTATTTTGCGCCTGAACTGTTGTAAGCAGACACCAGAAAACATTTTTGCCATAAATGCACACATTATTCATGGAATTGTGTGCAAATATATCCACAAATACACTTGTGTGTTGTCATCTTACTCACCTGAGCAAGTCCTTCTCCACCAGAGTTCTGTCCTGACAAAAGACACAAAAATAACCGTCTAGGAACCAAATGTGTTTCTCAGAAATGCATCTGCCAGCCTTGCCACAAAGCCTTTTTCCACCTGCAAGCTCCATTACCCAAAATAGCTCTGAAGTATTTCCAAAAGGCCAGCAAGACACAAAGCAACTTTCACACGTGTCTCACCTACCATGTGACAGTGGAAAGGTCTGGGAAGGTTTTGACCAGATTAAACCTTTCCTCCATACATACACCAGAAGTCTCTGTCTGTGGAGCTGCATCCCATAATGTGCTTGACACCAAATTAACAGAAATAAATATTGTAATTTCTGACAGCTGATGAACTTTTCCTGAAGGACAACACAATGGATTTTGGCCAGGGACTCTCCAATGCCATAGTACACAAGAAATACTGTTAACCCTCAAATAACTGATTAATAGAATTTATTATTATTTTGCTTAACGGAAATTTAGGAAACAAAAAATCACACCAACATTTGCAGGTTGTTCTTTGAAGAAGGTGCCTGCCAAGGTCAAAAAGCAGTCACCTGAAATGGAATCAACCAGGCAGAGATTTAGGTGGAAATTTTGTTTTTCTCAGATCAAGGTCTCCAGCTGGTCTTGGTGTGGAGCGAAGCACTTCTTGCTGTGCTTCCTGAGCATATCCTCACTCTGCTGCTGAGCACCAGCCATGGCCACTTTGCTCTTCACTTGTGTCACAATAGACATGAGGCCAGCTCAGTAACCAAATCTGCAAAAACTCAAGGGAAACCAAAGGCAACACAGGCTCTGCCATACAACAAACCTTACAAATGCCACACCAGGCACCCAGGGCCACCAAGCACTCACAGGCACCCAAAGAGTGACACAGCAGCAACCTGGAGCTCAAGTCTCCTTTTCTCAAAAGTCAGTCATGTAGGACCTCAGGGAGCAGGGATCCAAACCCTAATAGGGATTTTGAGAATTCCAGAGTTTGCTGATCCAAAAACACACATTTTGACCAGCGTGCTGTCAAAGCCGATTCCTACTAAAACAAACATTTAACATGTGCAAATACTAAAAGATGAATTTCCTGTTTGAACAGTCAGCACAACAGAACATTGCCAAAGGAATCATTGCAACATCTGTCAACGTAACCAACCAACTTTCAGCCAGAAAATAGGACAACCATGATCTGTCACCGAGAGACAGAACCAATGCCCCAGCACAGCCTCCCTATTCCAAATTCCGCATGGAGACAAATGATGAGGAGGATGGGGTGCAAGGAAGAGTTGCTGCGATCTCTTACCCTTCCCTTCCTACCCAAATAAGTCAACAATCAGCTTAGGAGTGAAAGCCCCTTTGGTACTTAGCAAAGGAACCACCCTCCAGGCAGCGACAAGATCGAGATTGTTCTGTTCTTCCCAAAAAGTGAGTTGCTTATGATCACGGAGCTGCGTCCCTCAGACATATTAACAGAGTTACAAGCCTGGCCAAACCCCCACAGCAGACATGTAAAGGCATTGCAATGATGGCAATGACAAATCGTTAATATTGACAAGAAATTACACTTCAAGGTTTTTTTAAATAAATATTTCCAAGGTCTTCACTCATTTTCTAAGCAATCACACGTTCCTCGTCACTCACAGGATATCATTGATAACAAAAGGTTTTATTTCAGTTCTAAAGAAAGAGGTGTTGCTGCTGACAGCCCATTGCACAGGTGTGTGCTGGTCCCTGCAGGTGGGTACCAGTCCTCAGCATGTCCTTCCTGCATGGACCCACAGAAAAGGTGTTTGTATTGCAGTGGGACACTCATCCATGAGAGATGTCACTGTATCAGTGGAAATGATGCTGATGTGGCTATGGGGATTTTAACCTTTTTCGGGAACCAGAAATTCCTCTACAGCCTGAGTGCCTGAAAAGTTACAACAGTTGTGTGTAGTGAAAAGGTAAATGTTGTCAATTTTGCTTTAAAAATTATGTAGAAAAAGCAGAGGGAGCCAAATTAAATGGTCTGATTTGCCCAAGTGGTTGAAGAATCCTCCAGTGCCAAAGAGGTGGTTTCTGGCCACAAGTGGCCAGGGGAAAATTTCCTTTGTGAACTTGCTGCCAGTGGAAAGCTGCTGGAGACTTTTCTGAGTTGCTTTTTGCTATTGTGGCACATGGAACATGCCAGGGAAAAAGAAAAGTAAGAAGACAAAAGAAAGAAACAAAAGAATGTAGCAGAGCAGCTTTTATTATCTCAACTAGAAGATGCTGCAGAAGAGCTGCAGGAGCAAGACACAGCTGATTTCCCAGTGTTCCTTCCCTGGATACTGCACGGAGCTTGTAGGGAGAAAGGAGCTGCTGCCATCCCAGCCAGCTTTCATGCCTTGGATTTGTAAATGTGAACAGGGCCCTTAACTTCCAAAAACCTTCTTCCTGTTTCTATTTTAAACTAAAAGGAACCACTCAGAACTTGCAGAAGAAGGCACAGCCCCAAGCTCTCCAGGTTTGGGGCATCTGAAGCTGCGGCAGGGAATGTTGTATTTGCAAATTGTTACTTCTGCTCTCTGTAACTTTGTTAACAAAATGTGTAATTTTGTTTTAAAATACAGAAAGTAGAAATGGAAGAGGGGGGAAAAGGCGCAATTGGCACAGCTCATGTCAGACACCCGAGTCAATATATCAAACCTTGCCAGTGCCACACTGTTTCTAGCTCACTTCCATATATTGTGGATGGTAGTTTCCCTCGTTTCCTTTGGGATACCACCCCCAGATATCATCCAGCTCATTATCAAGAAGCTGCTCTCAATATCCAAGCTTGGTATTCTTTTTTTCATTCCTTTCATCTTACCAGTCTTGATTATGCTTTCCCCCTCATTCTAAATCACTCCTTTATTACTCAGATATATTAATGCTCTCCCTCTCAGTGACAATCAATGGAGCAGTTGCATTCAGAAAAACCTAAGATGAACAAAATTAATTAATAAGAAAAATGTGTAAATCGCTGCCACACTCTCTACCTAGCCACTTCCCACTCCTGCACGACAGCAAAACCTGTCTTGAGAGTTTGGACTCAATTATTTGACACAAAGTTTGGAGGGTGAAGACCCAAATGCATCTTTAAACACACAGCACAGTTTCCTGAAGTGAGGCCACGCAGTTTGAAGCAGTTAAATCCAGCTGGCTGCATGATCCATACAGCTGTGGCTTCCCTCAGCTCTTAAATAAAATATTAGGGTGTGTTTCTATTGTTTGTTGGCTGTCATCAGCCCATCTTTCAGCTGACGGGGGTTAAAGGCTATGTAGATTCCTGGGACAGCTGTTTGGTAATTGTCACAGGCAGTTACTTGGTAACCCAGGAACAGCAATCTCAGGAGGTGGATTCCTGGTTGCTAAGCGATAAATTCAGGTAAAATAACCTTTTCCTGGATTTTATTGCAACTACAGGCTCCAACTGTATCGTCCTGTGGTTTTTTTTTTTCTTTTTCCTCCTTTCTTCCCCAGGGATGGGATTTAAAATTATTGCTGAATAACTTTGCTGGGATCTCATGCAGAATTCAGTGTGGGTTAAATGAAGTGGCATCATAACCCACTCATATTTGAAAGGATAACTCCACAACAGTCTTCTACAGCACATTGCAGCACATTCTGTTCATTTGCTGGGTGCAGAAGAGTGATTTACACAACAAGCTAAACAGAGAAAACAGAGAAGGAGGCAGGTGCTGCTCCAAAAAGGACTTGCTGTTCCTATTACCCTTTCTGGGGTTAGGAATTATTTTTTTAATTTATTTTTGAGAAATGGCAACATCCAGGTTTGAGCTGAGCCAGATGCTTTTGTGCCTAAGGCTCGCTGAGCAAAGCACCACAGCCCCTGCTGCCCTTGGCAGTATTGTAGGGGTCAAACTCCCACGTGGACACAAAGTCCTTCAGCAATTTTCCCCACATGTGTATCACAAGCAGGAGCTCAAACAGAACCTCAGCTTTGGTGTCAGCTCTCAGTGCTCTGTAATTTCTTCACCTATGAAACACATATTGGCAAGAGTTATTTTTCTGCATGGCAACCTTATTTACAAAAGCTTTTGAGGGTGGAATCCTCAATCTCCATTTGCAACAAAGGTGTTTTTATTGGTTGCTGCCTTATCATTATTTCGTAATTCTCACATCCATTTTCAAGGAAATTAATAAATCAACACATGCCTTCCTCCAGAAGAGATGTGCAAACAGAATTTGGCTGTGTTGGCTGCACTCACCCCATCCTGCTGTTACAGAGCAGGACAGAGAAGGGTTGTGGTCAGGGTTTGGCTGCTGGATGCACAAGGAAGTTTCAGCATTGGCTCCGGGCTGGGAGCCGGGTGCAGCTTCGCAAAGGATCTGTGCAGCCACCCCCATGTGTCTCAGCCAGCAGCAGCACCCAACAAGGGCAGGTACCAGCCCAGTTCTCTTTTCAGAGGCCTCTGACAAGCACAAAGAAAATTCCATCCGAATTCCTATAACGTCCCATCTTCCTGCAGAGCAGTGGGCATGGCCTCTCCCTGTGGATCTGAAGGACGGTGTTGGTCCCTGCCTGTGATCATGCTGTCTATGCCACTTCATTTCCCACACACACCAGAAGGACTTTGCAGAATTCTCTTATGTTCCTTCCAAGGGGAAGAAATCAGAAGTGTCCCTGTGTCCAGACCCTTGTACAATTACCTGTGATCTGGGAACAATTAAGCTCTCAAGAGCTGTCGAGCTGACATCAGGAACTTTCAGGAAGGACTTTTGCAGCCAGTTCTGCTACAAAAACCCAGTGAGAAAGACCAGTTCTTGCCTCACTGACAGCAACTTTACCATGTTCAGACTTTCCTTATTTCCTTGACCAGGAAGAAGTGAACTCCTCAAGCCATACTAAAAACCTAAGGATATCTCAGCTAGCAAAGGAACCCTCCTGTTGTACTAATAAAAGTTAAAGGAGTGAACTGAAACCCAAGAACTGGTTTGAATGAGAAACACACAGACATGTAACAAACCCTTTTGTCACAAAGATGTTCCCCTTTCAATTACTGCAAAAATTGCTATGGAGGAGGAAGATCTGGATTGTGTATATACAAAACCAGGATGGTTTCCAGTGAGGCAAAAGGCATTTTTCAGTGATACTGCATTTCTGGTGCAGGAAGAAGACCATTTGCTGATGTTTGCCCTCACACCTGGGAGAGATGGCTCACTCAGGAGGACCCAAGGTTTTGATTCTTGCAGGCTGTGTCCTGCTCAGGGAAAGGCTGATGGAGTGCTCCAGCCCTGGTTCTCAGTGGGAGAGCCAGTGCACCTTTATGTGCCATATGGCAAGCGAGGGAGTCTGGCTGGGATTTCTTATTGATAATTTTAGCTTGATGCTCAATTTCTCCAGCTCCAGGAACACAAAAGCTCTAAAGCTGTATTGCTGTTCAAGGTGTTGGGTCTGTGTGCAAACAGCAGATAGAAAACACCACCTCCTCTGATGGTAGGATTGGCAGATGTCAGGTAAAATGACTCAAACCAAATCAACATTTGGTGACAGACTGGGGTCTAAAGACAGTGGAGATGAAAGGGAGAATGGGCAGTGGCTTTGAAACACACAAAAGAAGCACAGAAACAAAATCCAGTAGTTGGGAATGGCGTGGGGCAGGAATGAGTAGCATTTCACGTTACAGATTTTAAAGGACATACATATTTCAATATGTCTCATTTAAAGGTGTGAAAACCAGATCAGATTAAATATAATAATATTCTATACCCACCTATGAACCATCCAGCCTAACCCAATTCACTGCTTCTTCAAGACAGGGGAAAGCAACTGTATCCAAATAGAGGCAAATACCTGTTTCTGTGTGATCTGAGACTGACCCAGCACCTACAGAGTCAATGAAAACATTCCTGTTGATTCCAGTGTGGTTTGGACCAGGCTCCTTGTAAGATGGAGTCTTATACCAGGGAATTTTCTATTGCAGAAGGAGAACATCTCAGATTCTGTCTCAGAACTGTCTTTCTGTTCCTCAAAAACACTTTTTCAAGGAAACAAGGTGCCATTTTTTGTGCCATTTTCAGGCAGCCTTGAATGCTGAGCAAAATTACCTTTATATAGAAATCTCACTGATAAAAGGTTATTAAATATATTTTAAAATGTTACAAAGACCTATCTCAAGAATTAAGCATAATATTATATCTCTGTGTTATGCAGAAAGGAAACAAACATTTTTCTACAGTATATATATCATCCTGTGCCTAGGATTTCTTCCCTTAAAATGGTATTATTTTCGTAATATTTTTTATCCTTTTTTTTAATGTTTCAGTGATAATTAAACTTTTAATAATTAAGCAATGCCTTCCTTAGAATGGCCAGGCCCTGTTTCTGTTTCCTTATTCCCCTGCTACTTAGGCAGTATCCCTACCTAAAGCAGCAGGGATTAAACAAGCAACGACTTTTTGGGACCCAGGCAAATGGAGAGTAGAACAGAGACGGCAAAGATTTTTAACTCACACAAACCTTAAAATAGCACCCTCCTTGTTTGTCATTTTTGTCCCTTGACAAGATCTCCAGCAAAAAAAAAAAAATTTTTGCATTTTCAGTCTCACAAAAACCATGGGTTCTCCAGCAATGAGGCAACGGAAAAAATCAATACTTGCCATGTACCATGTAACCAATAGAATAAGGGCAATGATTTATGTATGGATGGATGCAGACTGAATCAGCTGGGGCCTCAAACACAGGCAGAGAGAGAAGGAGCGAGAGAGAAAGAGAGGTGTGGGGGTGAGCTGGACTGCAGTGATTATTCCTACACTATGGCCAGATTTTTTTTTCTGCAACAATAATCCCCCTCCCTGGAACTGCAGGACTAGAGGAAGGACTAGCAATGTGTGGAATATTTGCTGGACCAGCTTTTCTCTTTTTGCCTCAGAATAATGATGCTATGTTGAATACTGAGGTACAGTAAAAAACGAAGAATGATACATGGGCTGCAGTCCTTCAGGCTTCCAGCTACCTCCACCCTAATAAAGAGCAGCCCAGTGGGGCAACAAGAAATAGTTTAAAGAGAGTCAAATTATCAACAGGATAAAAATGTACCATCACTGCTTCATGACAAGAAAAAGCAGGAAGGGCTCACTGAAGAGAACTACTTATACCCCAGGAGTTTCTGCTGAGAATATAGTTTTGTAAATTGGATTACCAGGGACACAGCACCATAAGGTATTTAATGACTGTGGTAACTTTTAGGATATCTAATACTGCTGTTGCTTTAGAAACAAAAGCATCATGCTAAAGATTTACTTGTCTGTTTGTGTGATGTAGGCTACCAAAAAACACTTATCCAAACTATATTCAATGCTTTATTGCTGTACTGTTAATAAATAGCTCATAGATGACTTTAAGAGTAATTTGCTGCAGAAATGTCATACTGTTTTATTAAAAATACCTCCTCTGTAGTTTGTGCCAAGTGCTAAAATAATCCGTAAACATTCCTGCAATTCCTCGGAATTCAGGCTGTATTTACATTTTGCAGAATCAGATGTTTGTTCAGGACTTTCAATATCATAGCTTGCCATGAAGTAATCTTGCTCTAATTAATATTTCTGCCACAATTACCACTGATGACTGAATCAATTCTCTTTTCTTTCTATAACATTTAGACAACATTTTGACCTTGGTATTTTCAGTCTCTCTCTTGAAAGGCAAAATATTTCATATAATGCTATAGAACAATAGGAGGCCACCAGTTAAATATACCAGTTCTGCAGCGTTAGATCAATTAAAGCTTTAAGAATTGTGGGATGTTTGAAAGCCTTGAATTTTATAGATGTCTGGGAATTTACCAGGTCAGAATAGAACAGAAACAATTTCCATTCTGCCTTCCCACACCATACTATAACAATCTGCTCGCGAGATTAATCACCAGCTACCAAACAATTGTGTTTTATGGCAAAAGTATCAATGAACACAGGGACAAAATTTAGTTCAAGTATAAATAGGTTTTTGTTTTTGTTTTCTAAAGAATGTGGTTGCATGTCACCAGACCCTGCACTTGAATTATAAAAATTCTGAGTATTTTGCTTTGATATTACCTACCTATACTGTGCATTACAGAGCATACACCTGTATGGGCATAGCAAAAAAGCAGGAAAATAATGCCCTGGAAACAGAGTTGGTATTTCATTTCCCAGTCAGCTGACAATGGCAGACAACAATAAATTTCAGAGAATGAAAGTATGAAACACGTTCTAAAGCAGAATAAGTATAAACAGCTTTCTTAATTCAATTAGAAAATCCTTCTGGTGGCAAACATTCAACAATAATAACTAACTGTTCCTAGATCCCTCGTCCCTCTGTTTTTATTCATCCCACAAATTACAATCCTGATAAATCTAAAAATTTCTAAGGCCTTACAATTATGTTAGGCTACAATGGACAAAGATGCAGCTCATGAGCCAAACAAAGCACAACAGAACAAGTGAAGACACCTTAGCAGCAACTTCTGATGTAGAAATGAAATGATGTGCACAATTCAAGGGGATTTTTCCAACTGCCCAAAGTCCTGGAACAGAACAGGGTATGGAGAGGCTTACCTTGGAGCAATAATTGTAATTCTCCTCCTGCTTTCTCTCTCTCTCTTCAATAAACAGAACAACAGAAACTCCATGGATGATGATGAACTTCCTTGACTTTAGTTCTGAGCTTCAGCCAGAAGGCCATGGACCCACACCCTTTGGAAGTGGAGAGGGAATCACATGGAAAGTTTGGCACCAGCCCGAGCAAAGAAGTGAAGAGCCAACAGAACAGGTACTGATTCTCCACAGCACCAGGGCCAGGTGAGTGACACGAGCAAACAATGGTTTGGAGGCAGGGACAGGGGGATTCTTGTTGAAAATTAATGAAAGCATTTTCCTTTCTCCTGGCCCTGCACTGCTTTGATAACTCGAAACACAAGGTCATGTAGTTAAAAAAACCTGAGCAAAGCCTCTTTCAGTGTTTGAATACAGCAGCAGAGTTCACTTCAAAGCAACAACACACAGGCCCACATTTCAAAAACAAAAGGAGAGGTGCGCTGTCACTCCTGCAGTCCTGCACTGCTCTCTCTGCTCAAAGGTTTTGAATGGCAAAGGAACTTCAAAATTTGAGCAGAAGTGCTATAATTAGGAATGGATAACAGAAATTATTGAATTTGCAATACAGAAAATCATCCTAATGTTTCACATGTACCAATAAATGTCTATCTCTATCCAGCACATGATGTTCTCTTTGCAAATCACCTTTTGAAAGTACACTGACATTGAAGAGAACTCTTGTGGTGAAATCCACAGCTGAATTTTAAAAAGTTGACATATAAAGCTAGAGAAAAAAAAAAAACTTATTTATAATTTTAAAAGGAAAATATTTTAATCTTATGTTTACTGCAATTCATTTTCTTAGCATGATTTCAGCTTTTACTAGGAGAAATACCCAGTCAGGCTTGCTCCCATTTAGACTAATGGTGAGATTATCAGTAAAACTAAATTATTCTCATTGACATCTTCTTAGCATTTTTAATATTTGTGTTTTGGGAACAACTGAAAAAAGGAAGCTTGTGTGTGACTTTAACAAATGTTGCTTTTAATTCATTTTCAATACCAGGAAATACATGTCTACAACTGTGTGTTAATATGTTTTCAAATGAACGTGCTAAAATCTCACATTTCTCTAAAAGCAGCAGAATAATTCAAAATTATTTAGGGTCACATCTATAGAAACACATTTAGAAACTTTTTCTGACATTAAAATATTGTAGTTTTTCACATGAATAAGGAAATTGCATGGAATCTCACAGATGAAATGCTTTATCATGCTTTAAAAACTGGGATACTGTGAAGCAGCAACATTTAGATTTTCCATTTCATAATTTTTTGTCTTGGTGTGGTCAAAGGACCATCGATATTTGTTGGAAACTGCTGAACTACTTCTGCAAAGTGCAGACCTGTCAGCTCCAACTAAAACCAGCTCCTGGAGGAATGAATAGTCCAAGATCCTGCCTAACACAAAGTAAGAGGGAATTTAACAGAAATGTAATGTCTGCAAGCTTTCAAATTTAATACACAGTAAAAGGGAAAAAAAAAAAAAAAAGGAAAGAAGAAAGGACACTAACAGTATTGTAGGCCTGATTTTGGAAGTGCCCAGATTACAAAAGCAGCACCCACTTTGGCAACCTGGTGTTCTCAAGGCACGGCCTTTGTGCTGGGAAAAAAATCCAAAGGGGAAAATGAGCCCTGATATTTGCCACATAACAAGCCCCAAATATTGGTGTGTCAGTGCCCCCTGAGCAGTTGGAGAGCTGGCAGTGATCATTGGCAATTACTGTAATTGCATTCATTCTTTGCTATCATTTCCTGTACTTACAGTGCACAACATCTGATTCTTTTATCTCAGGCAAACCATCCCAGCTCTGTCAACAGCTCCTGAATTTTTAAAGAGGTACCTCTCCCTCCCCTCTTTTATTCTGCCTGAAATTTTCTGACCCCAGATCCTCAGATAGAGCAACTTCCACGGACTAAACAGTTCTATAGCGGTCATCTAATAAAACACTATTAATTCTAATAGATTTTTGTTTCTTCTTCCAATGATATTTCCATGGCAACATTTTCAGGTTCTATTGTTGAGGGTGTTCTTCATTCCCAGAGCAGGTTAACCACAGGGCAGGAAGGGCAGGCTGTTGGTCAGCCTTTATTTTCTCTGGTCCTTCAACAAAGGTTAGTTGAGGTCACCAGAAGCCAAAGGGTAATTACTTTTCCTCAACAGGGTTAAAGTCACACAGATTGCTATTGAGACAACTGTATGGACGACCTTCAGGATTTTATGTTCAATCTTCTTTTCTTTTAGCAGAGCAAATGTTAATAAGGAAGCAGAGATGGTAAAGCCCAGCGAGCTGCACACTCTGTAGCTCCACACTGTGCAGTTCTGCTCCTGATTGTTTGTGCAGTTTTGAACAAAAATGCCTGTAGGTGAGTCCAGACCACAAAAGGTTGCACAGTGATTAAGTGTGAAAGCTAGCAATAGCCAAAAAGGACCTGCTCTGGCAGTTCTCTACTCAATTACAATACTCCAACTCAAATAAGATATTTTTAGGAGAGCCAGCAACCCATATTCTGTTTCAGAGGCCACCATTTCATCACTGTCATCACTTGCTTCTCTCAAAAGAATGAGCTGGGATTGCAGGTTTTAACTAGGGAAGACTTTAGTGCTCAGTGTCCCAGGCCTGGCTCCTTCTTTCAGCTTCCCATGGAATAGCCAGCAAGTCAGGAGCCTGGTGGAGATGCAGGAGAGACAGCCTGACCTGAACTGCAGAGAAAGCCAGAGAGATGGTTTGGATGAATGAGGGGTTTATACGGATTTGGGGGAAGGAAAAGGGGCTGGTAGCACACCAGCCTCTCCAGCATAACACGCTACACAAAGTGGAAATGTACTCACACCGTGTGAACCTGCCGACAACAGAGATCCATAAAAAATCCCAATGTGTCAGTGTAAATCCAGCCGGGTGTCAGGCTGTGGGGCTGGTGGCCAGCTGCAGGTGGCACCTGGGGCACTGGGAGGTGGCGTGTCCCTGCTCACAGCGCCTGCACCAGCACTCACAGCCAGGCACTGCTCTGCTCCTCTCCCTGCCACAACCTCAACGTCCCGGTGGCTCCCCGGGCACCAAGGATCTCGTTACTAAAATTAACAGCACTGGGTTACTTTTTGTGGTACACTTTAAGTAAATGTTGCAGCAGTGAAGTCAATAATGCAAAGCAAGGGGAAAAAGGAGGGGGAGGTTGTCGTCTTTCTCAACCAGATTTTCAGTTTTCTGTTGTCTGGCTACTCTTCTCAAGCTCAATGTTGACAAAATAAAATAAATAAATAAATAATACAAGGATCAGGTCCTGATCATTAAAATATCCATTATGAGTCAGGGAAGTGCAACTCAGCTTCTTGATTGATGCATTACTGCATAAGCTCAGCACAAGTTATAAATAATCCCAATGCTGATAGATGACAAATGGTAGATTTGGTAATCAATCAATTCAAATGGGGCTAAATGGAAGAATAATGCATCATTTATACTTGGCTGTATTGTGCAGTATGTAAATTATTGAATACTTGCTATAGCACTGCCACATCAAAGAGGTGGTAGACAAACAGATGCTCATAAAACACAATTATCAGACTCTGTTTAAGCACCTGTGGGACACAGCCAAAGGGCCACAGAAAATTTCTTCTCTCCAACCTGAACGAGGACAGATCTGTCTGGTCAAAACTCTCCCTTTTCCCAGGTACAGCAACTCCTGCCTTCAGAGTTCAAATATCAATTCCCAAGCAAAAATCATGTTAACCAGCATTGCAGACAGCACCAAGTTTAGGAAAAATGTATTATGGGGACTGTGCACCAAGAAAGAGCTCCAAACACAGGAATCTAAGAGCTAAAGTTTCAGATATAACTTACATCTGCAACATGTAAGAGAATCAAACACACTGTGCTACAAAAAGCTGTGTTTTAAGGGCTCTCAAACATAATTCCATTATTAAATGACCCCATACAGTAACCACACAGTTACAATTTGTTCTGAACTTGGAGTCTTACGTGTCACTAAATTAATTAAGATGCTACATTTGCTGGAAAGGGAACTTTCGCTTGGAAGTGTGTCAGCCCCAGGCAGCAAAAACACAGATAACCAGTGCCCAGGGGCCACCCACACCACACTGCTTCTACCTAAACCACAGAATCATGGAATGCTTTGGGCTGGAAGGGATCTTAAAGTAGATTCAGTTCCATCCCTCCCATGGGTAGAACCAATGGAGCAGTAGAAGTCCTTCTGTCCCACATGTTTTGGAAAAACTGGGCTTTCTGGAGAACCTATAAACATCCAGGGAGAAACAAAAAGATCCAAGGAAGTCCCAAGGAAATTCAGACAGCTGTCCTGGATTAACCTGCTTCCTTAGGACTTGTAAACAATGACAGGAGCCACAAAGTGCTGATACTGGCAGATCAGAGGGCCAAAGAAATTTATCCACCGTTTTTTCATCATATTAGAGTATATTCTACTCAATTTCATTCCCATAACATTCTTAGAGCCAAATGCAGGCTGATTGCTATTGAATCGTGAAAAGCCACAGTGACATGATACATCTAACAAGCATTTTTACAGATTTAAAATCCAGAAATGGCAAAACCCACTACTAAAATATGAATTTCAGCTTCTTTTTACTTCAGTAAATCCATGGTAGGGTACCCCAAACACTAATGATTTGTAAATGGTCATTTGGGTACATGCTGCATCTACAAACATTGACAGACTTGGAGAAGATCAACTGCACAGGCATTTGGTTGCTTTGGAATCTTCCTCTTGGGTTCCTTTTGTTGTTTTGTGATGAGCAGACAGTGATAAACAGACTCTGAAAACCACCAAGGCTACAAAATTGTGTTCTCATCTTCAAAGTACAGCCTGCCTTGGTCACTCTGTGCTTGTGCCCATGGAGCTAAAAAATTACATGGGATTTAGGTGAAGAGAACAATTGGAAACACAAAAATATTGAAGATGTTTCCTGACGGTTTATCCATTTCCTTCAGTTTTCTTGTAATTCCTGGTCTCAGGATAAGTCATACAAAGATAAGCATTTTCCAGTTGTAATATAGAGCTGCTGCTTTTAATCTGGGCTTTTTAAAAGTGCAATTAATGGTGCTTGAAGGAAAAGAGACATTTTCTATATCACGGTTCTTAAACAAAAATACACAGCTCCACCTGCACACACCTTTGCAGGTGATCACTAATAGCACAGTGGGGAAAAAAAATCCTAGGAAACCTATCTTGGAGCTGGCAGAAAACCTGTGGCACCCGAAGTATCACATAGGAAATGTAAAGAGGTTTCCCAGCTGGTAAAACTGGAAACTGTGCAAATACAACAAGCTGGCAAGTCCATTTTATCTCAGAAATGCACAATCTTCCCTAATTTCCCATTTCATAGTAAGGCTTGTGAGAGAATAAATTGCTCCTCTATCAATCCCACCTCATTCCTTCAGGCCTATCCCATAAGCCAGGTGAGAGCTGTAATGTCCAGACTGGATAACTCTTCTAACAGGCAAGGGAGAAAGACATCCGTGTTACTCTAAGCTACCTTTTCCACTTCACCCCTTGTGCCATAAGGGCAGGTGGCAAGTGGGCTGTGGGATTTGTGGTTTTTTGGGTGTCACATGTGGGAAAAGCATATCCCTGGCACAGCATTTATCTGTTCACCCGTGACAAGTCCTCCTTTCCACGCTGTGACCCTCTGCATCTTGATTTTCTGTCAGCTTTTAAACCCCAGCTAATTAGAAGATTCACTACTCCTTATGATTCCTGACTTTCACAGTTTCTAATTAGTCTCTGTAGCAGTCTATTACCTAAATGAATTGTGATATTCCTCTTAATGTGTTAAATGAGAACCACGAACAAACATTACATTTTCTCTTCAGCATTATCTGCCTCAAGTAAAGTAATTTAGTTCTGGGGACAGCACATTTTAACTTCGCCTTTCAAATGAAGAAAAGTTGAAGGAAAAAGAAAACAAAGCAGGTTGAATATTAACTCCAGTTCTTTTTTCCAAAATGATCCCTCAGATTAGGAGTCCTAATTGGGAAGATCTGTTACTTAGAGATAAGGCTGAAGGTCTGCACACGAGATAGGCACAGGCCAGGGCAGGGTTCCGGGGACAGCTCCCGTCCCCACCCCGCGTGCAGAGCTCAGCTCTGTCCTGCTGCAGCAGCCGCAGAGTCACCCAGCAGAACACTCCAAGAGGTAAGAGATGAATGAAGATTACCCCTAAATTCAGAGGGAGTTACCTCCAGAGGGAGGTTGAGGTATGGAGTGTAGAATGCTGAGGGTTGGTTCCCATGGCAGGGGCAGCAATGCAGGTGTCTGAGCGCCGTGGACCCACCGGGTCCAGAGCTATTCAGCACCCAGGGGCTGTCCAGCAGAAGCTCTGATGTCTCAGTGACCATCTCCAGAGCTGGTCAATCTGCAGTGCTGGACACTGACAGCAGCTTTGAACAGTATCTGCTTTGGAAAAAAAAAATGTTCTGTCTATTCTTTGAGCTTAGCCTGGAGACCAGAGATGGTCGTACCACTGAGCCTTCTGGGAAAGAGAGCACCAACAGCTTGGACAGGGTGATGGTCTTTAGCAACAAAAATTTGAGCAGCAAATCATAAATTTTATTTACCTCCATCTTCATCCAGTGCAGCAGGAAGACTGAGCTTAATTTTCAATTTCCAATTTTAAGACCAATGAACGAAGTATTATCCTCTTCATACCATTTTTTGCATTATAAATATTTCTTTCAATCTCATGCAAGTTGCATCTGATGCAGCCCAGGCACAGCACAGCTTCTATCAGTAGCAGCTGGCAGATTGTGCACTCTCACAGCTCCTAATTTTGGGGCACCATAGTCAAATCCTTCACTGGCTGCTGCACAATACCTGTAAAGAGGTGTTTCTAAAATTACCAAATTCTCTGTATAACCATACAGTCACCAGTCCATACTGAAGATCCAGAAAACACTAAAACATGTATTATATTAGTTTCTTCTTGTTGCTATTGTTATTAAAATATTCTGCTGAAATCAGTAATTTTAGGCAAGACCTAACAACTAAATTCATATCACAGTATCTGAAGTGTCTCACTGAATTTGCTTAGGGCAGTTCACACTACCCAGGCTCAGAGGACTGAATCCATCTCAGCTCTTCGTGCAGTGGTTTATGGCTTTCTGCCTACAAAAGGCACTTCTGCAAAACAAGCAGGTTTATCTGAACATTTCAGCATCACACACACACCCAAAATGCCCTTTCCAGGGACAACTATGCATTCAAAAGCTGCTTCAACTGCACTACAATCTGAATGGTGTTTTGTGGAAATCTCTTGATATGTATATTTGTAATGGGGCAGATTTGTCCTAATATCCACTACCAACCATTTGTCAAATAATTATTTTAGGAAAGCAAACTAGTGAGATGCAAAAGAACAACTGAAATTTCTCAAGTGAAATAAATTTCAGAAAATTATAAAAAAGACTTTTACACTTTTTAAAAAAGCCTGTTACTTTTTATTAATTATTAACTAGGTGTTACTCTGCTATAGTTGCTGCCCTTGCCCACAAAAATAGAGGAATCAGAAAATTAGTTATGATCTTCATCCTGTGGATCCCAAAGTGTTCTTATCCCTGCAGAAAAAGTAATTTTGCAGATTCCACAGAGCTGAAAAGAACCTTACCTATTTTAGTGTCCATCAGATTTCTATCAGCACAGAACATTTTACAGGAAAGATTTCCAAGCTAACATTTTCTGTGTGCAGGACTAAGTGATTGCATTTAATAACTGCTTTAACAAAAGCTTCCCCTGCTCCATTAATTTTGTTGCCAGCCTGTGCTTCAGCAGCAGACAAAGAGTTAATGTCAAAATACATCTTCTGATACCCCCACTGCCTTTCCCCATCCATTGTTTTCAAACTTCTTTTGAATGGCCAGAAATTTTCTGCCTGAATAAACTCTCAACAGAAAAGAGAATTAGAGCAAACAGAAAAATGAGTAAAATAAAACCAAACTCTGTGGGCAATATAGAAAGGAGACTTGGTTATAAAATCACCAATTTCTAGCACCAGCATTTATTGTGAAAGTAACGTAATTTAAAAATGCAAATTTTGCTCCTTGAAGCAAAATTATATAAAGGTGAGAACATTCTGAATGATATCATAAACCTGGTAAATTTATCTTTGGATGATTTGATACTCAGAATGGAAGAGAAATTAACTCAACTCTCTGGGAATCATTTACAAAAATTATTTTCTAAATAACAGATCCCTGCTTTCATAATGCTATTCATATCCCAGCTTTCCTTTAGACTGAAATTTAGGCAAATACTACTAGAAATAACTTGTCACTAATACACAGGAACTTCTAACTCCAACTGTTTTGCTCACTCTTAGCATTCTCATTTTACTGTCAGGAGCAAAAACTACGTTCTTATAAAAACCAAGAGCTGCATTTCAGTTATGGTTATCTATTGATTCAGTTACACTTGAATTGCTCTCAAATTGTTTCAAGCAACTGTTCTGCACCCAAAACACCACATGAACCACAGAAACCAGATCAATAGATTTCAAGTGAAATAATTGTTTTCCTTTGTAAGACCCCATTACTCCTTGAATGCAGAACTGTTTGATTGACCTCTAGGAAAGCAGCAGATGTGAATAAGCCAAGCACCTCAGGCCTTATCGGTTAAAGCGAGGCCTTGGAAATTACATGGAAGCACAGGGAACGTGCTCGGGAGCTGTGGGAAAGGCACAGCTGGAAAAGCAGCAAACCTGCATTTGACTCTGATAACAGGAGAGCAGTGGGACACACAGGGAAAGAACAGACTTTGGGAGTTAGTCACTCATGAACGGACAACAAAATATTTCACTAGTCAAGACAGTAATTCAAGGATTCTCGAGCGACTGGTTTGATTTACACAGTATTGGTACTAGTGAGGTTTAAGTCTTGTTTTGTGACATTTCACACCACTGTGCCACTGAAGTAATTTTTTCCCAGTTCCTTACTAAATAATTGTAAGGCCTTGTGAGGGTAGTCATTTCCAGATTACAAATTTCCAGTGCAGCAGCTGAGGAAATCAAGGGCAACACGTGAATTCCACTGGCAGGATGCAGATTTATACTAGATTAGCAATTTAGTGGCGTGCCTGAAGTGAGATTTTATTTCTTTTAACAATAAGAATATTGAAAACAAACTAAATGCTCATGTTATAGCTTAGAATGTTTTTGTAAGGAGTCTTGGTTGGCTCCTTGCGTGTACTAGACCTGATCTGAGCTTTACTCTTTTATGAGCGCAATTAACTGCAAACACCTCGTCATAAACATTCCAAAAGGTCAAAGAGATTGCAACAATTTTGCTAAAGAGATAAATGGCCAAATAAAACATTGAATTGTTAATTCCCAGGTGACAAAAAGCTGCATGAGTCAGATCAATAGGAAGACATACAGAACGGATTCTGGGATAAAGGGCGGGTCAACCCTGAAGAGTTATTAACTGGCTCCTGTTGTTTTGCTGGGGCACGTCCTGTGTTCCAGCAGGTAACAGGGCTCCGAGCAGCAAATTAATGCTCCCAGAACTAAAACTGGGCAGCAGAGATTGTGGAAACAAAAAGGTCTGGAAGGATTCAGCTCTATTAACTTCACTTTTATTAAATATTGTCAGACACATACAGCATCGCGTTTCATCTTATCCCTAAATTCCAACAGGGAGCGTGTAAGTGCCAAGTTTGTCACTTGAAACTGTGTTTTGAATGACTGCAGTCCCTTATTGACCAGTGAGGTAGAATGGGCTACTATTTTCTGCTTATTTTCAGAAAAATATTAGGGAGAATTTCAGGCTGTTGGGAGGGCACCACCTGAAGAAATCTCTTCTCAAAACTATTTGATTTTTTAGACCCCTCCAGAGCAGATCACAAGATTAAAAGTTATATGCAAATATAATCATCTCAGCTTTATTTAATTAGGGACATTTACAAGTAAAAGAGAGGCTTTTCCTAAAGAAGACTAAGCTACTTATGGAAGAGAAAGCATGGAAAATTGTAAAATGCTATCACAAGTTAGCAACTCTCATATGCAGTGGAAAATAGCTACCAGTATCCATGGGAAGGAACTGAGGAACTATTCCAAAGCATTCAGCAGTGGTGTAAAACAGAGACAGCAGTGCCTATAATGATCCCATTGGACACTTGAAAATGAACATTTCAAAGGTCAGGAATTTTACTTCTGCCAAATTGGATGCCAGTGATTTGCATAAAACTGAAAGGCAAATATCAGTGTAAATTCCCCCAGTCATATGCAAATGTAATCACTCCATACCTCTAACAGCAGTTTTATGTCATCCAGCATGAAAAATGTAGAGAAATCCCATAAAGCATGTTGGGCTTAGGGATATATGTAACACAAGACACTACATGACAAACATCTATTTGATGTGCTGCACAAATGCCATGACAACATATTTTACTCTGACAGCAAATTCTAACGTGCTGTTAACTACTCATTCAATGATGCTTACAAATGAAAAGGAACTCTCCTTTTCTAGAGCATTTCAGAAATGTTTATATTTACACAAAACTCGTGGCCACTTTGAGGTCTATTTTAGCTTCAAAAAGGAAGGAACATTTGTGCCTTTTTCCTGAAAAGGTATTTTCACTCCGCATTTTCTAAAAACAGCGCTTGATATCTATAGCACAAAGCCTCAGGGCTCACTAAATTAATGGCAGTTATGCCACTAAAATTAATGGCTCTGGGATCCGGACTGACTTAGGTTTTCCTACAGTATTTAAAATTTAAAGAGAAGACTAAGAGTCTTCCACAATTCTAATATAATAGTAATAAATAATACCCACTAAATGGGTCTATGTCAAACCAGTCATTTAAGCCAGTAAGTTTATGAAGCAAAAGGGTGTAGAAAGTCTTTTCATGTAACAAAGGAGAGAATAAGCTGGTGCAAAATTCATATCTATTTGCTCATTTTTAGTTAGTTCAGACATAATGTTAGACATGATAGTGTTCGTATCCCCTGAGATACAACATGGAATAAAATTATTCTGTGTTCTGCACATCATCCTTTTTACCAACACAAGGCACTGGTTTAAATAACCATTTTAAATTAAAGAGAGGAAAATGAGCTGCACTTCATACACACCTTCATCACCAGCAGTGATGTTGATGGAACAGAAATGTTATTTTATTAAAGTACATTTACTTCCTAAATATCCATAAAATACTAGATATCCCAGAGTGACTGCTGCACCATTTAAATACTTCAAAGTGCTATCACAATTTGTTACAAATTGAATAATGTGACATCCACAAAGTCCAGCAGTTTAACTACAAAAGCCCTCCAGATTCACACATGGAGCCTGGCAAGATGAAGTGCAACTAATTCTTGTGCAGTTTTATTAATTGCATCAAAAGAATGTGATTTGACCTCAGAACTGTGGTCTTTTCAAGAGCAGAGAGACAACTGCTGTGAAAGTGCACATCTGATGCACTCGCAGCTTTCCTTGTTCCATTAAAAAGCTCCAGTCCCTCTCGTGGGACCCTCCTGGCAGCAGACACAAACAGCAGAGCCCAGCAGGAGCGTGCACTGAACAGGTGCTCCAGCTTTTTGTGGAGCCTGTGGAGCAGGAACAGGCCGGGCCTGTGCTCCCCCTCGGCAGCAGAGATGTACTTGGGATCTGTCCTGCCCTCCCTCACACGCTGGGACAGGGTCTTGGCAGCACTGTGCCTGCTCACACCTAAACACCAGGCAGGCTCTTTCTGGGACAGACACAGCCCTTAGGGGTGAGACATACAGTGCAGTAAATCCAAGATATTCATCCCTAAAAGAAACACATGGATTTAAACACTGCTCAGCAAGTGATTGAACAGAATACAAGGCCACAAACCACCCTGTATGGCAGCATCATTGTACCAATGCAGCATGGTGGGAAACACACCCTTTACACTGCCTGCAAAAATTACAGATTATTGGTGAGACAGCATTTAAAAACATCAGCTTTGACTGGACAGTTTTGTTCTCTCTCCTTCCATCTTTTCTGCCTCTCCTATACCCCACCTGCAGATCCTGGAGTCCCTCAGCAATGGGGCTTCCCACCCAGCAGTGCTCCCCAGCACCAGGGACAAAGGGACTCAGCTCTGGTTTGTCCCTGCCCATTGCCACAGCAAATACAGACAAGGAGGATGAAAATGGAATCTGGACAAATATGTACTGTACATAAAATTGCCTCCTAATATTACCTTTTACTACATCACCTTTTATTCAAATGATATATTCAAATCCAAAAACAACAACTACAGGCACAACTGCCCACACAGAAGCCTTTAAAGCCACTTTTCCATGTAAACTGCTTCTGACACACACCACAATATGCTTTTGTAACCACCTGCTTGTGCCCAAATTGCACATTTTAATACCCCTGCTCACAAGAAGAGACAAAGCAAACACCAAGTTCTGAATCTCACAGATCCCCTCCCCACCTGTGTCACCAGCACAAGTGCTTGCATGTATTAAGCAAAATTGTGTGAGTATAAAATTGCAAGACCAGAATCACTCATTAAAATCCCATTGCTGACCTTTTATAATGGCAATATAGAATTGCTGTGACTAAAGAAACAATAAAGTTGCATTGGAAGTTTTTCAATCTGTGCTCCCAGTTAGCCACAGATCTCTTCTGCAAAATTAACACAAATTGAAATAATGTGATGCAACTCAGCAGAGGTAGAACATAACACAGTAAAAGGAGACCTACGCATGTTGGTAAAAATAATTAAGAGCTTTTGCTTTCTAAAATTCAGACCTCGACCAAAACTTCATGCACAATTATACCCTGAATTTCTATGGTTGATTGCAATAATTTCAAGTGAAAACTCAGCACTGCTGACACAAACGTCCAGGTGGAGTCACAGCTTCTCAGAGGCCAAACATCTCCTTCAGTTTATACAGCTGAGGGAGAAAAGACAAGAAGGGCACTAAACGTCCCCCCAAGAGCGGCTGTGACACCCAGGGCTGCATTACTGGTGTGGAGCTAACACTGCTGACACTGCCCTGTCCCACACAAAACAATTTCAGTCCCACAATACCCTAAAAAACATAGGCTGGTGGACAACAGAAATCCATAACTTGAAGGGATTTTCCACTTCTTTCTTCCGAGTATTAGAACTGCTGTGGTTCTTGGGAATTTGCTTCTCAAATAGCCACTTGTGCAGGCAGGAGAAGGCAATACCTGGCTTCACCTGGCAGAGTCAGACAGGTGACTGCAGATACATCATCTGACACAGTCCCCAGCCCCGGAAAATGAGGACACTGCTGTTGTTATATTCTCATTTCCACCTGTGTCTGCAATAACCCCAAACCCCTCTGTGTTGGTGAATGGTTAGCAACATGTTAAAGAGAAATACTCATTTGTGCCTCGAAAGTCGCAGCAAACTTTGATGGAGTACAGAACAGGTGCTAATTTTGGGCTGAATATAAACTAATGAGACATAAAAATGTCCTTTTGGTAATTCTTTTCCAATGCAGCAGGGGGGCATTTCTTCTCTGCCAACTCCTCTTATTAAATGTCCATCAATGGAAAATTTAAAATATCCTTTCAGAGTGTTCCTTTAAGAAAACAGGTGAAACCTCTGAACTGTGCATCACTTCAAAGCTCCTGTTAATACCACAGTTCACATAAATTCATTTTTCAAAATCATTTTCTCAGTTTGGAGGTTCAGATTTTTTTCCCTACTTCCCAAGGCATATAACATATATGTTATATATTTGGTTTTAAAATCTTTAGGAACACAAAATAATCTGTTCTTCTGCCCAGTGCCTCCCGAGTTTTTTGCAAACAGCAGGATTTCTTTAATGCTTCTGATTGAATTTCCCTACTTTCTCATTTAAGGATAGGAAAGCAACTTCTATTCCGCACCCTTCTTAGCAGATTGTAGGAAAAGAGGAGAGAGGGGGGAAAAAAAAACCCACTAAAGCTCTGACAGATGGTACCCAGCGTTTGACTCATGCTGGGCTCAGCAGGATCTATAGTTTAGAAGGTTAGGACTGTCAAAAAGACTCTGCTTATCAAGTGAATAACAAAGTGTGGAGTGCCAGGCTGTTTCCTATAGAAAACTTGTATTTTCCTTGTAATTCTCGGCTATCTCTGCGGTGCTTCCGAAACTTTTGGAGGAGCAGATGCTTTTCTGTTTGAGAAACAAGTTGGGGGCTGCCATGGCGGGAGCAGCCGGCGGCACAGTAGGCCTGACTCGAGGAAGCTGTGCCCCCGTGCCGGTGTCAGCGCCGCGGTTTGGGGACCGCAGAGGGGATTTGAGAGCAGGGAGAGAACTCTTCCTCTCCACTCGCCTCCTTTTGCAGTCAGTGACAAAGTAATCTGCTCTTAGATTACTGCCCCAGCCTGAAGAATTGCTTTAGCAAAGTACTTGTGGCAAACTGGGAGCAAAGGCAGAAAGGTCTGGGTTTAAGGCAGCACTTACCAGGCTTTTCTTTTTAAGTGATTTCAAGCTCCCATCAGGCAGCATCTATCCCAGCACAGGGTGTCTGAAGTGACTGCAAATGCTAGTGAGCAGGTTGAAAGCAGCTCTGGAGTCTGCGGAAACACAGCTGAAAGGTGACCAGCTTGTAGCCATGTTTTCTGGTAAGTCTGGACTTTTAAATTCCGGGTGGGGAGAGCTTGCTGGTAAATAACTCCTGTTATTAATCACTGCTATAGCTCCGTAAATATTCCTGAAAATAATGTCAATTCATTTGTTGAACAAGACCATTGGTTTAGTCATAAAGTAAATTGGTACCAACAGTCAGCAGCTGCTCTTCAACAGCTAGAATTAATGAGATAGTAATTATACAGCAAAATACAATCTTATTATTGCCAACACTCAAGCCTCTGTCATTGCCTCGTTTGCTTTTTGTTCAGAGCTATGAAAAATGAAATGACTTAACTGAGTTCTGAAGTTCACAGAATATAATTAATTCAATGTGTATTCATTGCTGTGTCTGGAGTCAAAGTTTCTTTACAAAAGAATTAAAACTAGTTTGGTACTAAGAGGGTAGGGGGAGGAATCAGTGTTGGTTTGCAGTGAAGCAGAGTGGGGTAACTACACACAGATGATTATTTTGCATTACTCTGCTGCCAAAAAAAAAGCTCCAGCAGAACAAGCATGTGGGCAAAAACTTTATTATTATTATTAGTTATTACTTGATATCACACTGATCTCAAGGAAAAGCCATAACCAGTGTGATGCTCCTGAAGAATATATCTCAGGGCATGTATGAAGTAGGCAGTGTGTCAGAAAGTTTTGACCTGGTTTGTAGATTAAAAACTTGCTTTGAGTAAGGCAATGAATAATGAGAATAATTCTTTCATTCTTCTTTCAAATTCTGGCCTGAAATGTGGCACTAATTTATTCAAATGCTAATTTATTGAAGGCTGTTCCCCTTCAAAAAAGGGAGGGGGGAATCGTCTGAGTGTACAACCTGTTGCTTTTCTCCCTCCTTTTCTTGCCTCAGCTCAGTTTTCCTTCCCCAATTCAAGTATCTTCTAACCAGTCATGTAGAGATCACTACAGAAAACATATCTGCCCAAAAATTGAGTTTGATTTCATCTTCATGCAGTTAGTCATGAGCCTAAGAGAAGGAAGTCATCAAGCAATACAGTTCTGAAACATGTGAAAAATGATCAGTGTTCTCACCCACCACTTCAGGGCACACATGAGGTATCCCTGCAGAAGGTGTCATTCCCACACCCTTGTTCAGCACGAACACAAGGACCCACACAGCCATCTCAAGGAACAGACAATTGTCATTGTTACCTGGGCTCAGTGAAGCCAGGCACTGAGCTCCCCACAGCTCCCAGCAAAGTCTCCTCCAGGTGCTGCCTAAAAATCCCTTGGGCTGTGCCAAATTGCTTTGTGCTCTGGTCCAGGAGCTGTTTTCCTGGTTTTTGTGCTGTTCCAAGGCAGGCCCCAAAGAAGGACTCTGCCAGTCAGGGCTCAGGGCAGGGACACATTGTCCTGTCCTGTGGTTATTTACCAGACAGACCTTTGGGTTTAACCCCTGGATGCATCCATGGGCTAGTGATGAGTGATCCTTGCTGCTATGGGATGGCTACCAAAAGGACTGAGCAGCCCATAAAAACCAGGAGCTGTAGCAGTGATGGGACGTGGAACAGAGGGAAGATGAGCAAAGCATTTCCATGGATAGATACAGGCGAGACCCTGCATTAAGTTTCCATATAGAACGAGCTTGCAACCAAGTCACACCGGTCACTTATCTATGCAAGAATGCCCAGATTCCTCAGAAAAGAACCTTTACAAACTGTAAAATCAGTCTTAGAAAACGCACAATCATATTCACAGGTGCATTTCATCCATAAATATTACTTATTTGCTTTCTTCTGATGACACAACTCGGTCACCAGTAGCCTTTAATTCTTCACTGCTTGGATCTGTTGCAAATCTTTGGGAAAAGCTCAGCTGTGAGCAGCAGAAACTTTGTCCTCACACTCTCCACATCTGCCTGGGATACAGCTCAGGCCCAGGGGTATCTAAGCTACAAATGAGGTATGTGCTGTGTAACAAAGGCAGCAGATGGGCCGGCCCAGCAACACCTACCACAGCTGTACCTTTGAGAAAACTCTATCTCTAAAACGTGCCGTGAACCAAATTCCGTGAAAGAAGGCCCTGAATACTCGCATTGTTCTCCAGATAATCAAAAATAAAAAATTAATTATTAACCATGATGTTGAGGGCTTGAACCTGCCACTGGGCTGTGAGTTAATTTCAGGAAAAGTGGGAGAGTTTCTTGTCCAAGCTTGGGGAGCTTTATTTTGTGCCTAGTTCAGAGCACACTATAAAATCAGGTTACACAGCACCTTTTTCAAAACAAGACTTCACCCTACCAATGCAACAGAAGATCTGCAGAATGTCTCAAAAAAAGGATAGATCAGCTTTAACTGCCTGCTCTCTCTTTCCAGAGAGATGAAGCCTTTTATTACAAGCTTCCCAGCATGTCATTGAAACGTTATCTTTATTTATACCTCAAAGTAAACACACAAATAGCCACTATAAATTTTATCAAACAGACAGGAGAGGGAGCTCTCTCTTCATCCCACTCGATTAGGAAAGGATTTTGCTGAACTTATTAAAATCTAACCACATTTTTATTCTGTGTCACATGTTACCTGTCACTTTCTTGTCCTGGGACTGTCTCCTCTTAACAAACAACTCTAACTCAAACATTCCTGTGTACCACAGAAAAAAAAATTTTAATAAATTCAATTAATACATTTGTAAGGCACATTTAATTTTAGTATAGGAAAAAAATGAAGATGTAATTCCTACTAACAAAATTCTGCTTCCTTACTTACTAATACACACTCAAATACATGTGTGTCTGCCTTGTAGGTATACTTTTACATTTTTCAACTTAAAATACCAAGCAAGTTATTTTTTCATGGTTACCATCCTTTCCATATTCACAGATAATTTTGTATTAATCCTGAAATCTATCAAACCAAAAATTCTGGTAGATCCAAGTGCATTTTCAAGATAAATCCCTGAAATATCAAATTCACCAGAAATACATACAGGCAAAGAAACCACAGCTGACATAAACCCAGGACAAAAGAAAGTCACAGTAATCTTAAAGTCTGCATGCTCTCACTGGATTTATTTGAAATATTACTGGAATACGGTCTTGATTCACATTCCCAAAACACAATTTTGACAGCAGAAATGCTTGTGTCAGCATCATCTGGATATAATGCTAAAAATCAAACTGCGAGTTACGTCTGTCTCGCAAAGGCTGGATAATAAGATTTACTTAATCCATTTGAAAGGAAAAAAAATGTTTTTGTCCCCCAATTTGTTGCGACATCTGAAAGTTCACGAGGTTATGACCCCTCTTTAAGAAAGCATCTTCTACCACCTGCAAATACCCCAGGAAAGCAGTTGGAAACAATAAAACACGTGCTAGTTAACCGTTTCCAGGGAAACAGTTATGCTCCAGCAATGGGAGGTTTCAGCCCCACAGTGGCTTTGTCTAAAGAAGACATGTCCCAGCTGTTACTGAATAACCATTGTTGTAGATCATTGGGAAATAACAGTCAGGGCACCAGGGAAGCCCTGTGGAAGTTTTATTTTCCTCGCTGCCAGAGGTACATAGGAGTGAAATGACAGAAGAACTACATAAACCAAAATATAGCAACGGGAAAGATACTAAAACCAGCTCCTGCTTAAATACACACAAATGTATTGCCTTGTGCACTTTTAGGATGGTGATTTTTCTAATGCAACATCCCCTCGAGTCACAAGTGGCAAATATTAACATGAGTAATTACCTGTAAAAAAAGTTAGTTAGAAACTCAAAGTTTCAGAGCCTGAGGATGGAGTTACTCTTTGTGCTTAGAAGTGAATCAGCATACACAGCCCTTTTTTTTTTTTTCCTTACATCAAAGGGATGCACAGCCAAATTGGTCTCCTGCTCATTATAGGGTTTTTCAGAGCCATACAATAGTTAATTTCATTGTCTGGAAACACAGCATCAGAGTTTGCAGTGCAAATTTTCATTCCCTTGAACATGGAATTTGGCTGACTACCCTCATTAGTTTGTAGAGCAAAGTGCATCATTTAACAAGGGTGTTCTGCAGGTTTTGCCTGATTGTTTGAAACAGGAAGAGTCAAATCCTCAATCCCAAGCAGCTAGGGCAGAGCTCTCAGTAGCAGCAGCAGCAGGGTTTTCTTCTGTATTTAGGAGGGGGTTTACCTCTTGCATTTATCTATTTGCTCACTCTACAAGGATTATTCCTGGCTGTGTTACAAGCTGCAGGGAGGTGCTGTTGAAGGGAACCATGCAGAAGGTGCAATGCAGCTCCATTAATGGTGCAGTTCCTTCCCAGCAAAGGCAGGATGAGGTGACTGATGGGCTGAGCACAACAAACACACAAAAGTCACAGTGAAACGGAGCTGTTCCATAGCCTCAATTCCTCTCTCCTAAACACAAGCTGATTCCTCTGGTGCTGCAGGGTGTGGTGAGGGGAAAATGTGGCTCTGGGTGTTCAGTTCCCCTTTCCTAGTGCTCCATGAGCATTACAAAAAATGACGAGAATGAGTTGTTCTCTAGAGAGAACCTTTTCAACCTCTCCTGATAATCTGCTTAGCAAGGACACAAGCTGTTTCTCATTTGTTTATACTGTACAAGCAGTCACTGTGAGTCACATCTCAGGGAGACTTTTTTTGCATGGATTTTTCAAGAATTTGCTACAAAACATCCTTTCACTTCCAAAAGACAAAGGGAAACAAATAGTGGTCTTTAGTCTCCTTCTAAAGCACATTAAAGATTTTTCACAGCAAAAGACACTAAAGATCTGTTCCTCATCCTTCAAATTCTTTGGATCACTTCGTGTTGGCAAAAACAAATCTCTTACAATGAAAGCTCTGCACCAGAACTGAGTAAATTAATCTGAGGCTTTTATAGCCTCCTTTGTTGCTCACAAAAAGAGTATTAAAGTAGGTTAAAGCAGGGTGTTTTTTCCTTTTTTTAGTTCCTGTGCTTACTGTTTGGAATTAGCAGAAGGTTAGAAACTCTCCAATCCTCTCATTCATTTGTATTTTTTTCACTTTTTTAAACCCCTGCACTGTACAAGTCTAGTCATAATCTGTGCTTCAAAGAATGCCCAACTTAAACGTAAAAATGCAGAACAAGACATAACAAGTGGGAGAGTCATAAATGAGGTGAGAATTACATGGACTGAAGGAGAGAGGTTTCTACCAGAGAAACTCCTCATGGCTGCAGCCAAAGGGATGGTGATGGCAACTGGAGGATTTTCTCTCCTTTCTTTCCCAACACAAACAATTAGATTAAAACAGGGATAGAGAGAAGAGGTTATAGAAAATAAATCATTGCCATTTGATTACAAATAGAATGTGTGTTGAGTAGGGGAAAATTACAGTTGTGCCAGTAGAGACTAAACAAAAGTAGTAGTCAGGGGAAAGAAGTTCCTGATCACAAAACTTTAGAGGAAAGGTGCTGTTCTCAGTTCCAGCTGAAAGTGAGGCATCCAAAATGCAGCCGTTGGAGGCCAGGGTTCCAGTGGAAATGCAGAGTGTCAGATCCAAACAATATTGAAATTATCAATATTATTATCTAGTTTTCTTGAGTTATATCTGGTCTTTCAACAACAGCACCTTCTTCAACATCTTGCTCAAAATTCAAATTAAAATATTACATGGAATAGCAGGAAGGAGATATTTCTCTCTCTTCTTCAACCTGGATCGAAGTCACAGACTGGGAAATCTCTGCAGGCAAGTGTGATGTCTTTATAGCAATCTCACAATTACCTGTAGAGATTCTACAATCTGGCATCTTTGTGCACAGTAATTATAAACTATACACTTCTTCAGCTTCTGCACCTCTGCTGAGTTGAGCTGAATTCCATCCAAATTGCCTAAGTAGCATGGAGCTGACTGCAAGCTTTGCACTTAATAATTTTCATGAGTCAAAAATTGAAAACAAAAGCATAAACCCCACATAAATTAAGCAACTGGACACTGGAAAAGTACTAAAGGACAAAACAGGCTGTTTTTCAACTATGAGGGCTTAATATTCCATTACTAGGCTACATCTACTGCTAACTGGGCCTGAATCACAACTGGGTTTTCATGGGTGATCGGTTGATGCAGTTCTGGATGAGTTCAGCTTTTTTAAAGTGACGATGTTTTGGCTGATGAACATGCTGTTATCAAGCTTCGAACACGGTAGAAGCAAGAATAAGTCACTTTGAAAAAAGAGAATACTCACCAGGGAAGGCCTTCATGAAAGGAATAAAGTAACTTTTCTTTTTCTCATTAAAAATGTTCCTAGAACTGATATTCGTGAAGTTTTAGCTCATCCTACTTCAATGACTTTGAACAAAGGAATTGGACAAATATTTAACACGGCTCAGAAAGATGTTTGTTCCTGAAACATCCAGGCATTGATCCTGCTCAGAAACACATTCCCAGCTGAGGTCCCAGGCCCTGCACCAGAACCGGTGCCTACACACTCCAGAAAACTCACTCCTCCTGAACAACACTTACATAAAAACTGTCTAGAAGGACAATTTGGCATGAAAGGACATCAATGGTCATGCTGAGCTTTTCATGCAAGACAGAGGAAGCAGGATTACAGTTTTACCAAGCTGCAAGTGAAAGACCTTGATCTTCTCAGTCAAAGATCTGCTGGAGTACTCTCAGACAACACTCGTCCCTTTGAAGAGCCCTCATACCCACTTGCTTCCTCCTGAGAAGTCAAATATCTCCCTGGGATGAAAAGCTACCACTCAGGCTGTATCTCAACTATGGTGAGCACAGGGGAAGCCAAGCTGCCCCTTCCTCAGGGTTGCTGCTTTGCCAGCAGCTGCAGGGGAAGGGAGCAGTGGAGAAGACGTGGGTGATTTCCAGTGCAGGAGCGTTATTCTGGGACAGGGCACAGAAACCTAATTCAGCTTGGGCATAACAACAGACAAGAGCACAACAGTGCTCTTGGAAGGGTTTGGGCTCTCATTACAAAACTTCACAAAATCCACCAGCTGTGCTCCACCCCTTACTGTAAAGGATCCATGATTTCCACACTTTTTTACTACTTCCTCGATTTACGTCTCCTCTGTTCTCCCTGTTTACAAGCAAAACATCCTCAGTCTGCACACCCTTGCTACGCTCCCAGTTTACCAGTTCCCAGCACTCACCAGCAAGCCACTGTTATTCCAGAAGAGTTACCACCTCTATTCTAGATTGGAATGTACATAAAGACTGAAATAAGGCTTTAATTTAATCTGTTCTTCTCAAACAAGTGTTAATTGACAAATGATGAGCAAAGCATTTGCAATACCATGATTATGGCTGATAATTGTGCATGTGGGTACAATTGCCTTGTCAGCAACTGCAAATAAAACCTGTGGTGACATCCCAGAATAACTCCAAACAATGGCAAAGCCCCACTCATTTCAATACCAAGATTGTTTCAACATAAACCTTATATATTAGTTCTGGACTGGAGGCAAAATTGCAGTTGGAACAAATGCATTGTCCCAAATCAGACCCTTCCTATTTATCCTTGTTTTTATTGAGCCAACTTGTTCTTGTCTACTGAATCTTCATTGCTTTAATAAGTCATAAAATGCTGTGCAATAAAAACATCAGTTACCTTCTATGATTTTTAAAAATTTATCTGACTATTCCACTCAGATATTTTAAATCCCTCTTCAACTATTCAGTCAGCCCAAACCCTGCACAGACATCAGCAGAGTGCCACACATTTCCCAAAATGCTGTTGATGTATAAGATGGAACCTGTCCTTCCATTTAGATTGATAAAAAACACCCCAAAAACAAGCTATGCTGGCAAATCCAGCCCTGAGAAAGAAAGCAAAGTTTCATTCCAAGAACTGACTCAAAACAATGCTAGAATTACTCCTGGTTAATCTCAAATTTTAATCCTTTGATTATTTTACATGATTTTCTTCTTAGTACTGTTCTGGTTAAGAGGCTCTTTTGGTTCATCTTGTATGCTCTATGTTTCTGACATCATTTTAAATACTTCTCTTGTCATCCTGCCAGAAGTACCTTTCACACCTCTACCCTCAGAATGCTGCCATTGTATTAACCAAAATAAGAGCAAATAAGAAAAAAAAAATTTCCAGCAAGTTTAAAGATTTCATCAAAAAACTGTAGTAATTACACCAATGACAATAATGTGCACTTATTATTTTCAGGATAAAATCCTGCCTCATTGAAATCAAGACAAGTTTTTGCATTATCTTCCATGGGATGATTCCAGAAGCCTTTCATCCTTCCTCTAATGACTACTTTCCATCTCCCTACTTACGAGCAAATCTTTTTAAACAAGACATACAAATTAGCACTAAAGCTAGGGAACTAGTTGGAACCCATCAAGCTGCAATAGTGGAAAATTAAATAGCACAAACTAAAAAAAAAGCCCTTTTTGCAGAACTGAAAGAAAATTCTTAACCATTTTCTACCAGTAAGGAGAGAGTGCAAACTGGTAACACAAATCTGCAGCTGCAGCAAGTGACCAATGAATGGAGATCTCTTTTCCTGGTGAGCAGCCCAGGTTTCAAACATTGACAATCTCTTAATTACTGATTCTATGGTTTTTTGAGTCTGAATCTTTACTTATAGCAACATGTAGAGCTGGAGTACCACTTACTATTTATCCAACTCCAAATGTAAGCAAACCTTCATTGTGTCTGAACTTTACATTAAACATTTTCACCTCAAATTACAATACAAAAAAATATTGAAGCTTCATAGTTTCATCTTTAAGCTGAAAGTTCTAAATTCTCTTTGAATGGTTTTGCATTCATTCCATAATCTTATCGCATCCATGTCAAATAAAAAAAATCTAAAAAAAAAGAAGAAAAAAGTCGTGCCATGAGATCATCAAGGCTGAAGAGCTGAAGAGTCAAGCAATGAAAAATTAAAGTGCCAGGGCTGAGGTTGCCTGGGTGCAATTACTCTGTCCCCTCTGTGCCTTTGCAGTGTGAGACAGTTTAAATTACAGGATTACACGTGTTAGAGTAAGATTAACATTCTTTTACNTCTGTCCCCTCTGTGCCTTTGCTGTGTGAGACAGTTTAAATTACAGGATTACATGTGTTAGAGTAAGATTAACATTCTTTTACCATAAGGCTTTCAGGCACCATAGACAAGGGAAAGGATAGTCCAACTTTTCAGGAACTTGGAGCACCTTCACACTCATAGGGAAGCTGTGAGTAGATATTTATCCTTGGAAAAACATCTAACCTGTGCTGGGACCTTCTGTACTATTAATCTGTATCTATTTACCCCCTTGTTGTAGGGCTTGTCTAAATTCCTTTCTAGAAATGGTCTCCTCCTACTCCTTTGGAGCCTTTGCTTCTACAGAAGCTCCACAATCACACATTCGGAGGCCTAAATTTGAAAATATCCCAATCTAAGAGCCATCCTCCACCCACAGCAAACTGACTCTGTTTTCAGTGCTGTGCCACAATGGTGTTTTCTTGATAGCCAGCACTGCAGGCAGGGCTGGCAGCAATGAAAGGACACTGGCCAAAAACCACCCAACAAGAAGAGCAGCTACAGGAATTGACCCCCATAGTTGTAACTTCTTGTCACCAATGGAAAACAACTGAAGGACTACAAAAGAAACACAAAGAAATCAGAATTCTCCCCAGTGCAGGGTTTAGTAGCCGGCCACACAAGAGCCAACAGAAATGATGTGTCTCCTGCTCTTTGTGCCTTCTCCTTTCCCTCCACCTTCCCAGATGTGCAACAGATGAGAAAGTCTGGTCATGTCTGTGTTCATCTGGAGCTTTGTTTGGAACTTTCTGTACCACCTGATGCCTTCTTTTGTCTGGCAAATACTGTGGAACTGGCTGAGCAAACAAAATCAGACCACCTGCCAGGCCTGCCTCTGGTTTGTTCCAGTGGAAGCTTGGTGTTCCTGAGGATTTTCCGAGTGGCTCTCCTGTCAGTATACTCCAAGGTTGCTGGGAATTTATCCCAGAGAAAATCCAACAGCTCCCCATCAGCCATGGCCCAGGCTGTGCTCTGTGGCCTCACGGCTTTAGTGGGCAAGGTAAGGAAAGCAGCTCCATCTTGCACAAACCCCTAATCCAAGCACGTGCCCTGTTGTTTGCTGGAGGACTTGGGCTGGGCAAGGGTTTCCCTGGAATTGCCAACGGGCCCACAGTTGCCCCTCCAGCAGCCAGAGGCTTCCTGCAGGGAATGAACAGTTGGTTCTCCTGGCTTCAGTGTGCTGCTGTTGCAGCAAATCATAATGAAACACAGGGAAGGATCTTGTTATCGTGTTCTGCAGGTAAACAGTTCTAAGAAACAACTTGATGTTTTACTGCACCCATCAGAAAACTTTCTTATGGCTTTTTTCCACAACAATCTCTCAATACCTACTTTTCTTCTAATTTTATCAAATGTCTCCAACACATCCAACTTTTTTGATTCTTCTCCTATTTGCAGTTCTGGCACTTTATCCCTAAACATATGAGATTTACTGCCCAACAGGAAAGCAGGGTTTGGTTAGCGCTCCCTACCCAGATGTGCTACCCTGGCTCGAGGGCACTGCTCAGGAGAATTCCAGGAGCAGTAAAAGAGGTAAGTGAAGGAGCTGAAGAAACAAGCACATCATTTTTAGATGTTTTACATAAGTGGTTTTTGTTCAGAAGTCAGACAGCTCCCTTGAATGTGTATTTTATTGTATTCCTTATTATACAAGAGGAGCCAAATAAGCTGAACCAGAAAGAACAAGTCTGCTTTATCAGTTTACACCCAGACTGGAGCACGCCAAAGATCACCGAATAAACCAGGTTTATTCAGCAAGTTGCTTAATAATAGTTCTCTCAGAGAAGATGCAGAGAGAACCTAAATGTTTTAATGACAGATATCCACAGCACCAGGTGTTGTCTGTGGAATTATGCCATTTTTTCCTGTGTAGGACATTCAGGGAAGAAATTTAGCTGACATGAACCCACTTGCAGGCCTAACCTGGATGGCTGTGAGTTGGCTTAATCTCAGCTGGCAACTGTGAGCAGTTAATAACTCTCTCACAGTTGTAGCTGGGATTATGCTAAACACAGCAATTTCTTTGCTCTAATGGATTAGCAGACCTGCGTGGCACCTTAATTACAGACCCAAGAGACACTTCTGCAGTGCACAAAACCCAAACACCACGCACGTGGGATGAACCTCATGGCCTTACCCAGGCCATACACTGACCTTGAGGCTTTGGCTTGCTACCTCCTGCCTTTCCTGACTTCCCTGTTGCAGCATCCTGCAGCAGCAGAACAATCTCTTCATTAACTGTGTTCACAACTTCTTCTGAAGTCACATCTCATTTCAATCACCCTGAAACTGTTACTTGTCAAAATATCTTCTGAAGCCACTGGTCTAGCCCCGAAATGTAGGGCTGACAATGACTTCTCTGTGTTTAGTCCTTTGCATCTGCAGTATTTTTTTAAGATACACAAAGTTCTGTGTCCAGACTTTTCACAAGTTCAAAGACTGTTGTTCCACCAGAATCACCCTCTATGCTGAGTTTTCCATTACCCAAAACAATTGCAATCCATTTTTCCCATGTTTATGACCTTGGTAATGTCCCAGCTCAAACCAGTCAGGATTCTTGTAACTTTTCTACAGTTGAAGTTCCCCTGCTCAAGAGGAACAATCCAAAGATGCAGAAATCAATACAAGATTCCCATTAACATAAGATGGCTTTAGTCAGCCTATGGATACATAGCAGAAAGAAATATTATATATAGCCAGAGCACATAAAATGGTTATATTTATTACACCACAGTTTTGTGGCTGAAAGCTCCAGATGGCCAATCCTTAGAGATATATCCCTAAGTTTTATTCATGTGTGAGACTCCAGGAAGCATCTGTAGCCTGCCAGGAAATACTCCTGTTTTACACTAGGGATCAAAGGAACCTGATAAAAGATGGCTCACTCTGATGTACAGAAGTTAGTGCTCAACAAGACCAGGTATGGCCTGAGTTCTGTTGAGTCCTGCAGAATTTTAGAAGAAAAGAATTCTGTGAGAGAAGCGCCCTGTCTGAAACAGCCCTAGTGAAGTGACACCATTGCTGCCTCAGGAACTGCTAACAGAAGTGCCTCTGATGTGAAAGTGTAGCTTGTGCAGGACATTTATATGGATTTAGTTATCATTCTCATTAGTCACCACATGTCACCTGACACTCCCCTATCTACTGTAAGCATCTGTCTTCCATACCCAAAGTTGAAGTTAATGAAAATATCTGTGGGACACAGATTGTGAAGTAGTTTAAAACAGAGCATGTGTGCCATGAAAGCAGTAACAAAACAAGTTACCAGTTAAATACAGCCAGGGCACCTCTGTGGGAGGAGCATCTTCATTAAATCACTCAGACACAATTGAGATAATTTCTTTTTAGGCCTGCAACAGAAACACAAACCCCAACCACCTCCAAAATCACTGACTTTCAAACAGAAGTGGGTGAAAGCAGAAATCCTGATGTCTGAGGGCTGTGATGACCATATGCTGCTTATGTGGAATGTGCAATTTGCTCTCAGTGTACCCAGACCTACAGCAAATGGACAAACATCCCTGGCACACACTCATCCAGAGGACATAGCAGGACTAACTATCAAGATTCAGGTCTGGAAGCAGATTATTCCTTTCCAATGTAACATCTTCTCTAGATCCCGCACAAGTGTGAGAAATGGGACAGTAACATTAAGTCTGTAGTTCTCCTTGCCAAAGTGCTGCATACAGAAAGCCCATCCACGCTGGCACAGGGTTAGAGTTTCTCCTGAATTTCACAACTCACACACAGTGAATTTGCAGACTCGCCCTGCTGCAGGCCTACATCATTTCCTGCCCTTTTGAGAAGCAGAACACGCTGACTAATTTGTGTTCAACTATTCAACCAGTAAATAACAGGTCTGAATAACTAAAAAGTAAAACTTGCACAAGAGGTATAATGCTCTCCAGCAGTGCTATCTAGAGTGATTCTTGGTAATATTTATTCTTAGCATTTCTTAGATAAAAGGTATAAATTTCCTAAAAAAAAAAAAAGAGTGGTGCCATTCAGCTGTTTTGTTTTTTTTCTTCCTGGTACACTGACCTTGTTAAGCCTCAACATTTGATGTTTAAAACTAAAAAAAATGGTAACCAGAACCACTGCAGAATTTTTGATGTCGCAGATACTGCATCAGGAACTGATTGGATAATAATCACTCACCATCAGTTCCTAATGCATTGCCTTCAGCATCTAAACATGCATCCAGGAGTTCCTAACAGGAACAGCTACAATATTGTGATGGTGACATAGGAGCTAAACATCACCCTACCAAAACCAAAAGCTCTCCTACAAAAACACAGCCTTACCTTGAGGGGAAATCTGAAGGTACTGGTGCTGTTGAGTGAGACACCTCACTCCCTCCCAGATTAGGGTGCTGCAAATAGAGCCAGATTGGGAGAGAAAAAAAAAATGGAAGGAAAAGAGTTGTGTCCTTGCCTCAGGTGGTTACTTTAACAATGTATCTCTTCATACAAGACTTACAAGACATACCTAAAACACAAAGATAGCGATAATGGCAAGGGTCACTTATGTCCAAAGGATTTCCAAATTATTTGAAATTATTTCAAAATTAATTAAAATCTGCTTTGTATTGTTATAATATATGTGGGAAAAAACCCATCTGTGGATTTATGTGTACATTTCTATGAGACCAAATGAAAAAGCAGAGAGGAACCCTTTGCTGATGGAGCAGAAGCCACATGCAATTGGAGCACAGCAAAGGGCAACGGGTAACATTAACACCCAACAATTCCCTCAGGGACTGAACAAAGCTATCCCATTTTAATGGTGTGTGACACCTGGGCAAGTGCAAAATATTAATTTGACAGACCTTTATGGCTCTTCAGGTTCTTGTGTCTCCAAAAGAAATCTGAGCCTCACTTGAAGAGCACAGCCCTCACCAACACAATTTCTATTCAGACCAATTTTCCAGCTAAGTGTTGGCTCCAAGAAAAGCATCTGGACCCTCCAGTACATCTGTGGGTATGTTGGAGGTCTCATATCTCTATTCTGAACATCTCAGCCACCACAAATTTTTGATCTTGAAGCTGAAGCAGCACGATATATGGCAAGATATCAACTCTATCACAGAACCTGCTGGTATCAACTGCCCCAAAAGAAAACCTGGCAAATCTTACCTGCAGCCTGACAGACAGAACATCACCTCCACAGCTCTCTGAGGGGCAAGGGGATGTCTGAGCACATAATTAGGATATAGCAAAGTCATCTGACATTGTTTAATTCATTATTCCTATCCAGATCTGAAGCTCAAAAACTAGATGCAACTTCCTGGCTGTCTCCACATGAGTTTTACCCATTTCTTCAACACAGAGATGAGTCTGGCCACAAGCTTTGAATAAGAATGAGGATCTGGAACTCATCTCCATCCCACAAATTGTTGACATTTTTTTAACCAAAGGAGTGTTTCATTATGTTCCATTGGTAGGAAGTTAAATCCATATTCAGATCCTCAATCCATGTATTTGGAGAGGAGAAGTGCTGGCACAGGTCCACAGGTTAAATCCTCTCAAATGGAGTGAACCATTCCCCAGAGAGAGGAATTTGCATAGCCCAGAAGCCGTCTGGAGGTGCCGCCGGACATGCAGAGACATGGAGCACCTTCCAGAGGCAGGAACATGGCTCGTGGCAAGAGGAATTCCAGCAGGGAGACAAGGAGCCTCAGTAAGCAGATGTCTGCAAGGCTGGAAAGGTAAGTGCCAGTTTCACAGCACTGCAGCTTGTGCAGTGACACTGAACTCACTCCAGCCCCTCTGGAGAATCCACACGTTGGTTTGTCCAGGAGCACATGGAAGTGGGACCTACAGCCTCCACACAGAACCTAGATTCCTGCACATAGAGACCCAGGTAGTCTCTAGCTGGCACTAAGGTTCTGAAGGAAAACAATGTAGTTTCTTAACCCCTTTTTTCTCCTTCCTGGGAAAAAAGGCTACCAAGACTTAGAAACACTGGTCTTTCATTGATTTTTTCCCCTGCTGTTGCCTATCATTTTTAAACAGTTGTGCTAAAGGAGAAATACACCATTTTTATTTATTGCTTTACTTATTTTGACCTTTACTACTGCCAAAAATGCATCCAACACATCATTCATGAGTGAATGGCATAGTTCCACACACCAAGCACATACAAAGTGTGAGGAATAACTGCTGCAGAAAGGAGCTAGCAGTGAAAGGATGAGAAAAACCTTATTACTCCTTTTAGGTTTTATTTTAATTTACAAGACTTGAAGGTGACTATCTCATTTGACAGTAGTTCTGAAGTGCTCTGAATTTTGGCCTGTTAGATATATGCAGTTACCTGTGCAGTTCAACATTCAGCCGTCCATACTCCTGACTTCCCAGTCCTAGGGAGTGGGGCTGGTAGCTCTGACCCTTTGGACCACGAAGGAATTAGCATTTTATTATGGATACCTTCAGATCCTGATCAGCCTAAGCAGAAATGCCGTGAGAAAGCCAATGGGTGGGAAGACAGAAGGGAGCTGATGTCATGGAGTTCATACTGTAATCTAATTCTAGATTGTTTAGGCCTCCCATCTCTCAGGCTCTTCTTCTCTTCCTGTTTCTAGGAAAGTAAAGAGCCTCCACCCTGCTAATGATCCCCCAGGGGAGGCAGTGTCAGGAGGCAGCACTTGCTGCAGCAGAGAGGAGCCACGGCTGCTGCAGCAAACGACATCAGGCTGGGAGCAGCCACAGCCCAGAGAGATCAACCCAGAGAACGGGGGAGGAAGGAAGCCTCCTCCCCTGGGAATGCAGCTGATTCAGGGAGGGAGGGGAACAGCTTTGCAGGGAAAACAAACCACTGAGCTTCTCAGAACCCCAATAATGTCCATGCATTCTCCAGGGAGGACTTGCAGAAAGATGGGAAGAAACATAAACAGAAAGATGCGTGTTGGAAACACCACTTGAAAATGACATTTCACAGCGAAATGTCAGGGCAGAGCATTTCAGAAGGTGGTGGGGTCCTCACACTTGGTTTTTCCATAACTTCTTTGCCTCCCTCCTCCCTGCTGAATGCTCATGGCCAGCTTCAGAGCTCCCTCACGGACGTCTCATTGGAAAGAGGTTAAAGAGGCAAAAAGGGGACCATTTACACCTCCATATTTTTTTCCTCCCCTTTCACACTTCTATCCCAGTTCAGCTACTGTCTAATCAGCCTGCAGTGACAGCCAAAAGAAAATGGCATTAACTGTATTTCTTCTCACTTCCCTTTTTCTCACTGCCAAGAGAGTATCCCTTCTTCTTGCCCTGAGACTCCTTGGTCATCCCAAAGCTACCTTTGCATTGCTTGCTCCCACTCCCTGATTCAGCCTCTGCCAGAGAACAGTGTGTGAATGAGATGTTCCACTTTAACCACAGAGCACCACGTTCACTTACAACAGGATGACCTGGGAGAAAAATGAAGAAAGAACAAGGAGGAAACATTTGATAAGGCATTAATTAAACACTAGTGTGTTTAGTCTCTCCCTCTGCTCTCACTGCTTTTGAAGGCAATGAAAACCAGACTGGTTGTTCCCATGCATCTCTATACAAACAAAAAATTATCTGAGGTAGGCATTCCCTACAACAAAACTTATCTTAATGGTGACACCAAAGATCCAACTGATTCTCCTGGCAGTAACTAAAACAGGTGCAAATACAAGGTAAACTCAGTGGTATTTTGCCAAATGCTCTCCAACTATTTGTGGCTCATGAGCTCCCTGGGACATACATTCCCATGCCTTTAGCATCCCTAACAAATTAATTTTTCACAAACATGTCCAATATCCTCCCAAACCCACCTAAGCTGCAGCATCCATAATGCCTGAGGCAAGGAGTTCTACAGTTTCACTACATGTAGTAATGGAGATCCACTTCTTTTTGTATCTCTGCTCAGTAGGGGTTCCTTCAAGCTTCACTTTAGTTGAAAATCTGACAATTGAGCATGCATATAAAAAGCAGTGATTCTTCAAAAAAATCTGCATAACTTTTATCACACTATTCTACAATTCCTGCTGGAAATGGAAGAAATAACAAAGAAATAATAAAACATTGGTGGGGGGAGGAAGCCTTGGCATTGAGGAAAGAAAATAAGGTGACGGTTGTGAAACAGGTTATTGTATCAAAAAAGTGAATCTGTAATTCCTACTTTAGAAGGACCCAAAGAAGACTTCCAGATAACTTTACATCCTCTGAATTTCTGCCCAAGTATCTCAGCAAGTAAAGGATGTTTTAAATGCCAGGCCCCCCCATCCCCTGACTGCATGCTTGGAAATGTTTAGATGCCATATTTATTGCATCAGGCTCATGCAATCAGTTACACCCAAGAGCTGTGCTCCCGAGATGCCCGTTGCAGGCAGCAGGGCTTGAGTAACAAGCACGGAGGTCCACGGGCTCCCAGTTTTGGTTAATCCACCTCCCACTTGGCCCATTCCTCAGCACAGACAGGGAAGAGCACAAAGCTGTCCACCCTTTTGGATGACTCCACAGTCCTGATGGAGCAACAGCTCGGGGCACATGCTGCAGTTTAGCCACCCACATACATAGGTTAATGCACTTTTTGATGATTCATAAACCCAGATCTAGCAGCAGAATCAAGACTTTTGTTCATTATTTTGGAATGAAACATCAAGTAACATATTTTACAGATGACTGTCAAGGCAAAATCCTGGACTGCAGAGTTCTGCTTATCTGAAATGATTTTCAGCTACGCCCTTCAAGGCAAAGCCATGTCTATTAAAAGAAATAAAGAAAATCCCAGAATCATAATCCTGGAACATTCAGCTGTGTACTGTACTTCCTGCAGTTCATTATGTCCAGATTTTGCAGGGATCCTCCATACAGAAAATGCTATTCCTGTGCTACATAATCCCTACTCACTATGGACTTGTTAAGGATGGATTTGTATAGTCTTAACTGCAAATTCTTCTGCTTTGGGGTGTCCTTGCTGAGTCTTTAATAACAAAGCTTTGAAGTTTAATTACTCTCTTAGCAGCTGCAGCCATTATACTTGAGATATATACAAGGCAAGTAATAAGGTTGTAAAGTAGGAGTTAACTTTAATCAAAAAGGGAAAACATGAGGAAAGTTTTATTCATCAATGGCTTTGACAAAATTAATTTTAGTGTCACGCACATCAAGGCCAACTTTCAACTCAGCAGAATCTGCCCTCTTGCTCTTTCCAGCAAATTCTATTCAATACCTAATTAGGAGAGGCAGAGTTGCCAATCAAGAGGGGGCAGGGTGCAAGAAGATTCACAACTGCCAGTTCACTTTGCTACTAATATAATGGAAAAAATATGTGCAGAGCAGCCACCCAGAAGAGGAACTGCCCACAACATCGTGAAGGAAGAGTCACGTCAGGAGGGAAGATGCCACACTGGCACAATTCCTGTGATGTGCAGAGCCACAGTGAGGGACCCTGGACACAGAAAACTGCTCTGACATAAAGATATATTGCCATGCTCCCTTTCTCAGGGAAAGGGGAATGATTAACAACCCATGTGTCAGCTACCAAGGGAAGCACTTCCAGAATATTTTCTATGATTGATCAGCTTCTTCGACCTCCCCACCATACTGAGATACCCTCGGAGCAAAACTGCTTGTGTTTGCAAAGGGAACAAAAAGGAAGGCACTGGAAATGCAGATCCAACTAGAAATCTCCTTTTCCATTGTTACTGTTGTTTGCCTGGTAACACAGACATAGTTTTAGGTGATAATGTACGCAGGTATAAGTAGTATCCCATCTGGATCAATTTTTCTTACTCTGCTTATTTGGTATATACACCATATAAATACCAAATATAGACTTCTTTCTTATTTTCTTGCCAATGTCCAGTCTATTGTGGCAGCCATGTTTATATATATATATATATATATATATACACACACATCTCTCACATATTCTACTGGTTCTCATCAATTTATATTACAGATGAACACTTATATTTATAACTCTACCCCTAAAAAACAATGCTGAAAGGATGTTAAAAGTTGCAAAGTCCAGGCTCCAAATGCCATGAAGTGGCAAGATTCAACTTGTACATTTTACACATTTAGAAAAAAAAGGTTGTTTCTACCTCAGTGGTGTCAATAGAACAGGAAGGGAAAAGACATCAAGGTTATTCAGAATCTTTTGATCCAAATGGTTGATGTAATATAATGCCTGTTGTCCATAAAAAATGTTCAGCACTTTTATATTTGTTTTGCTAACAAATTCTCCAAATGTCAGATACTTTAAGAAAACTGGAGTGTTTCTTCTTTCTCAATGCAGTACCTATAGTTGATAGGGTACTTGCAAATTCTAAGAGACAAAACATGAGGGTAAGACATGGTTTTAGCCAATTTACCCTGACTTTATAAAACTAAAAATCCCCCTCTTTTGCAAGGTAAATGCAGTATGTCTGGTCTCTTACCAGAGAAAAACACTGACTGAAGTTAGAAACTGTTGTCATCTAAATGTTTCTGTAGAAAAATCACAAAAATCATATTCTCATTATTTGATAACTTGACTTTTCTACTTCCCATCTCCCTCCACATCAAGATATTACAGAGAGGTTTCCAGACTTGCTGGTTGAGAGGCAGAATTTATTATCTCCCTGAATCGTTAATTTTAGGCTCCAAAAAAAGTACAAGGTCATTAGTGATGTGCTAGATTATATCCCATCCCTGAAGTTGCTAAATCAACAGGAGGGACGCTCTCCAAACCACCCTGGCCAGAGACCACCAGGTTTACAAGCTCTGCTGAGACTCCAGCAGCACTGCAAAGGCTCCAAGAGCTGCTTGTGCACTGTGCTGGCTGACTGTAACCACGGAAAGCTCCGGCTGCCCGTGCCAAAGCCCTCTACGCAGATGCACCATTGGAACTTGTCAATGACATGGAGAAACAGCTAAGGATCATGAAACTCCAAAACATTTCTGCTTCGACCAGTGTGGTCAGCAGGGTTGTAATTTCTGTGAATCCAGTATCTGGGCTTCTTGGAATTTACCAGCCCTGCTGGCACAGCAGTCACGTCTTATAACTTCCGTGCGGGCAGGAACGAGGCTCAAGGAACTTACAAGCTCCCCAGGGCAGCTGGAGGAACTGGCAAATTCAGCTCGACAGATACCTGGTGTTTGTGGGGATCTGCCAAGCCCGTTGGAAAACAGCTCCCAGCTCCCGCCGCTCGCAGCTTTGTGCTGCTGCACTGCCAGCGAGCTCCGCTGCAGGGGTTACGCTCCCGCCCGAGCAGGAGAGGGAACGTCTGTGCTGGGAAGCGAAGTTGTGTTCTTGGCTCTGCACCTACAGGGCAACAGGAACTTCCTGAGAGATCCAACTGCTCTGTCTTCTACCCTGTGCCTGAAGGATGCTGCGAGTGTGGTTCTCACGCAAATTAACCTCCGCAGGTAGTCTGGGGAAGATCCTTCACACAAATTGTATCTCACACAAAATAAAACAGACACCAGAGGAGCCAGCAACTACTTCACATTCCAGTCTCAGAGCAGTTCTGCAAGGCTTGATGGAAGGTGAAGATGTCCCTAAGCACAGAGCAGTTGTTTGCTCCTCTGTTGAGTGTTTTTCTTCTGTTTGAGATATCTCAAACTACCTGTTGAACTAAAATCAATGAGAAGCACTGAACCTGAGTAACAGAGGGGCAACACTGAACCCTGGGGAGCCAGGGGGGGTTAGGGCAATGGGAAGGATGGGAAAAGCAAGGGAAACAACAACTACTCCTCGATATGTTGTACTGTGCAATGTGGGACAAAATATCCCACACGAAGGGACAGATGTAACAAAATATTATCAAATTAGTATTTCACTGTTGTTTCATTTGTAGTTGCTTCAGCTGTCATGAGCTTCATCTAATCTTCTAAACTCAGAAGTCTGATAAGGTTTAATGCCTCAGGCTGTCATTATAAGACTATTACATGTACATCAGTGTAGTGGATTGTGAGTTAACCTCTATATGAATTAACATCTGTATGAATTAACATGATATTTTACACCCTTACCATAACTGGATAGCTGGACTTAGTTATCCCTGGAAGTATCCATCCAACTTGCCTCCAAGTGTCTACAAAATCACCAAGTAGTTTCTGCAGAGCATCTGCATCTCCCTGCATCAAAAATCAGTGTCAGATACTACACTCAGCCTCTTCATTCAACCAAATTCAGGACAGACCAAAGAATACTCTGACCAATGGAACTGAGCCACAGTGTCTGATCTTACCTTAATAGCTGAGAGTATCCCTCAGAGGGGAACAGTCAAGGAGATGAGTCAACATCAGCCCACCAAGGAAAAGATTTTGCCTCATTCACAGCAACTTAGAGAAGGCCAGGATTTTCTGGAGTGAGGTCTTTGACTGCAGCCTCTAGCACCATGCTCTGACTTACTGGTTAGGTGTTCACAGGGGCCCCTCCTAACTCCTAATCCCAGAGATAACCTGCTGCACCTGCTTTGTGTAGCTTGCAGAGAAGCCTCTGCAGGAGCCACAGAAACAGATACAGCAGGTGTTACCAGAAAGGCCCTCACACAACTGCAATTGCTCTGTGTGTGTGTTCACAGGTCTGTCCATACTGCCAGGGCTTCTGCACCCACAGAAATCGATTTTTGCCTTCCAAGCAGCATTGCTTTCATTAAGAGCAGAACAAAAGTGGCTGTTAGAAACATGAATAGGAGGGAGATCTGCCCGATAAGCATGGATAAAGGGAAGCCTGATTCATCAGCCCTCCTCAGACTCTGCCTATTACACTGACTTCCCTCAGCGGAAGTCCTCCCTCTCATTTGGGTCTTTTGAAGACTCTGCACAGGCAGCAAGCATTGATCAAAACTCTTTGCCATCAATGTTGCCTTCTCCTTTTATCCACACTGACATTAATACACACACAGATAAACTTTTCAACAAGAGCCTTTTATACCCTTCCCCTCTGGATCTTGGTCTTCTCCCTCACACATATCCATTGTCACCTCAAAACACTGGAGAAACACAGCCCCTCCCAGATTCCCTTGTGGTATATTCTGTAAATCTGAAACAGTCTGGTATTCTCAGAACCTGAACCTTAAGACAAATGGTTGCATTTAGGATTCCTAGTCTTGCCAGGCTCAGATTCTTTTCCTGAATTTGTCTTACACAACTTCAACCAAATGGAAACAGAAACCACATTTTGCACGGAAGATGAAGATAGAGCAGCAGCTTCAGAAAACACCATACCAGGACAGAAGAGTTTAACCCTCACTCAGCAGTCCTGCTGCTGCTAAGACCACATGGAAAGACACCTTTGTGGGCATTCCCTAATATTGTGCTGTGCTTTCCCTAATATCACAGAGGTAATTGCTTTGGCAAGGCAACAGATGAAGCCTCACACAGGACACAATGTTTGTAGGTAGCAGCTTGCTACATCATGTACATAACTTATTCTTTTCTCTTTCATGCTATTTTGAAGAAATAAACTGACTTAAGGGGTGTGGAGGGGAGTTATTATCATGGTTTAAACAAGAGGAAAATTAGTTTAATTGCATATGTTAGGCTATGCTGGCACTCTCCATAAAGACATTATCTTCCTTTTCAAGGTGAGTCTATTCAGAGGATTCATAATTTTGGCTCATTTAATCCATGAGCACTCCTTTCTTCATGAACTAGATCAGAAGACTTCGCAAACTAGAAGTGGAGAGGATTAATGTAGAATGCAGGGAAGAGTTCTTTCCTCTAGCTGAGAATAACCTTGGACAAAGCCACCAATTCAACAGTTCCAGACTAGGGCAAGTTCAGCTATGTCTAATATCCCCTCTTCTCCACTGCTGCCCTGACATTTGAACTGCAACTACAGAGTCCTTTCGGAAACATTTGCACGTTTTTATTTGCCTTCCAAATAAAGAGGAGACAAACCCCCTTACGCCGCCACTGGAGGGCAGCACCACATTTCTAGATCCTTTTCCTTATCTCCCAGAGGAATTAATTCCATCGCAATCCAACACAATGGATCCACAACTTATCACTTCGGCTCAAGACTCTCATAAAAGCCTTCTTTTGTTTTGCAGCAAAGCACGGTGACACCGATTAATTCCTCACTTTGCTGTGCATTTTTCCTTTGAGAAGTTTGGAGTATCCCTATGTGCAGACTTCCTTCTGAACTCTGTTGAGCTGAGTTCTAATGGAGATCCATTGAGGAAACATCTCTTTATTTTGCCAGGGAGCTGTTTGTTTCCATGGTGCACTTCCAATCACACAGGCTTATGGTATTTTCTGCTGCCTGTAAGTGTATATGCTTTAAACAGCAACAATAGCAAATCATCTAAACCCATGTTTTTAAAGGTCAGCATTCTTTTAATGTGCACGTTTACTTAAAACCACAAATCTAAGTTAAGCAATTTTCACCCAAAAAGAATTGGATGGTTCAAATGTCCTCGTTTTTTACTTCTTTTTCATTTTCCTGCTACCAACTCCCCTATCATTTGGATAAATCTCCACCAATGTCAGACATGAACATTTGCATTTGGATTTGCTTGTTTGCACGTTCTCCCCTGATTTCTGTCAGTGGGGAGCACAGTTCCACTCACCACATCCTCAGTGGCATTCCCTGGACAAGGATCCAGGGATGGCAGCTCCACAGTATGGCTTCTGTGGCCTTCACATAGCCTTCACGTATGGCTTGAAGTGCAGTTCAGTTTCCACAGGGGGGGAGCCACAGATGTGCATGGACAGAGCCCAAAACATCCATCAAATAAGCCCCACACAGAGGTTTTGCCATCCCATCTTTTCTGTCGAAATGACTAAACAGGCAATGCATCACTTCACCACATCTCTCATTTACCTTATCTGATAAGTTCCCCTAATTCTGGTCTCTTATTTCTCAGAAAACTCAGTCAGGAGCTGCAAGGATTACTAGGGCTCCAAAGCCAGCTGTTACTATAATGCCACCGCAGCCTTGGGAAGCATGGATTGAATTTCCAGCCTCATTCAGGGACCTGGTTCCTCTTCTGACCTCATGCACACCCACCTCACACAACTGCATGGCACTTGGTGCAAGGCAAAAGGGAGTTTTTTCTGGCATTGCCATATTAAATTGCTATGAGAACAGCCCACTAATAAAAACAATATGTTGTACAAGTTCCTTTTCCTATTAGAAGCCCTACAAGTCAAGCCCCATAACTAAATACTTGTACTGGAAATCTTCCAACCATGACTGGAAAAACACACTGACACGAAAGTTTATTTTATAAGACACCAGAGGGGTCACTTCCAGATTAGGCCAGATTGAATTCTCCTCACATTTTGTGAAACCCGTCAGGAGATTTGTTGTGGCATTCCACAGTTCTCCAGGCAAAAAAAAAAAAAAAAAAAAAAAAA
>VZTJ01001207.1:584787-607412 GCA_013397795.1 Orthonyx spaldingii
CTGGCGGCTCCGTGCCCGCCGCCCCCGGGGCAGGGCTCTGCCCGAGCGGCTCCTCGGCGGAGCTCGGCAGGTGTGGGGTGTCCCCCGCGCCTCGCTTGGACCGAAAAGTTGCTTTTCCGCCCCAAAGCGTGCGCCGGTCGGGCAGTGCCGCTGCCCGCGCCTTGTCCGGCGCTGCTCCCGGTGAGCGCTGGGGTGTTTTAAACTCCATTGACTGGTTATTTCCGCCCCCCTCTCCCAGATGGATAAAATCCCCGGGCTGGGAAGCACGGCCAAGCCTCACTCTCTCCTTGCGGGAGCGAGAGGGCAGAGCCCGGCCGCCTCTCCCAGGTAGGGGCTGAGTGAGCTCTCGGGGCAGGACTCGCTCCCGACCCGGTCCCAGAAGTGCTGTAGCCTCTTCCAGCAAAGGAGACCGCTAGGAACATTCCTGCTTGATTTGTTTTTCTTTTCTTTCAAGGTTCACGATGTTGACAGCTATGTTCTTGGCTGCGCTCGTTCTTATTACAGTACATTCGCAGGAAACTGAGGAAACCATAACGTACACGGTAAGGTTTAATAGACTTGGAGATAATTACTGCTTTGCGGGGATTCTTTGCTAAATGACCCTTAAGAAAAACCGAATTTCTTGCCAATGTATAGCATGTGCTACACAGGTCGCTGAGTTCGAATGTTAACCATAAAATAAGCTGTTCCTGCACTGAAACATTGTTTAAAAGTTCGGGTTGACAAGGTTGAGCAAAATAGGCTACAACTTCTTGTTTGGAAAAGTTTATCTATGTACTCAGTTTGAGGGACTGTACAAAATTAGGAACTTTGATATTTTTTTAGTCCATTTTCATAAAGACAGTGTTCCTAGGACCTTCATTTGAAATATATGGAGTTTGACAGATAATTAGGTCAAACATTCTTCTGTGTTTTCTTATGGATATTTCAAGCTGTTTTTAACAAAATGTAAGTACTTCCAAATTTGGGGCTCTTAATGAAGCATCTGAATCCTGGAGTGATCATGCGACCATTTTTTTCTGTGCTGGTTTTCAGCAGTGGTTTTGCATGGCTTGATAAAATTGTACAAGAATACTGGAAATAGATTCTGCTTGCAACCAAGTGACTGGCTAAGGGGTTTAAAAACCTTTTTGTCAGGCTTTTTCCTTTCAATCTGCTTGTGTTCAGTGCTTGGCTTGCATAATGCTTGTCATGGAAGGAGTGGCAATTACCCCGGCTTGGGCTGGGGAAAAACCCGCATTTTCACATCTGATTACAGTTGTAATCCCTGCAACTTGCTCCATATGGGTGGACCTCTGGATATGTGCACAGACATCAGCCCAATGCCACACAAGCAGAAAATTCTGCACACATGCAAAAAGTTAGAGAACCACAGCCAAAGCCCGGGATTGTGTCTTATACAAGTAATCCCACTGAAGTCAGTGGGATGGCTCAGGCAAGTAAATATTGCAGAGTTGGACCTTCTTGTAGAAGTCAGGGCTTAAAGAAGCCTCAAGTGAGCATCAGGAAGTCAGTCATAAAATACTTTAACACTGGGCTTTAGAAGCATTAGGGTTTTGAAGGCTGGGAGTACTTTTATTTAGAGGCTTCTGTGATTTACTTTTTTTTATAAGTCCCTATATAGAAGTGGAAAGTGAAGCTGTAAGTACCTTTTGAAAATCTGGACTAAACAGGGATCTCACCCTCCTCCTTTCCCACAGTTATTATATGAGGAGTTTTTAAATTATGTAGCATTTCACACAATTCTGATTATACCAACTGAACATTTCTAGCAAGCCTACATGGCTTGGGTACCTATGCTCCATTTTCAAGGAAGTCTTCAAAAGTGGAGCATTTAGGTGCTCCACTGATCTTTAAACTCCAATCATGTAAAACGAAGCAAAAAACCCCAGCTTTGGGAGACTTTGCTCCTGGGATGCTACTGTTTCTCATGCACACATTTTATCCGTAGAGGGCCAAATCCTTTGCTATTGTAAAAGCCCTTGGCTGCAGTAATAGATGGACTTGGCTCCTTGCAGTTAAACAGACAGTACTTCTGTTGTGCATTAACAGGAATTGGGTGATTCAGTAAATGCATGAATTAGCTGTTTTCCTTTGGGTTTGCCTTTTCATAGCTATAGTAACTTTGGTGTTGTCAACTCAGCATGTAGTCAGTCGTTTAGAGAGTGTCCACTTACCCCTTGGGGAGGAAAACCCTTCCAAGTTACAAGTCGCCGCCACGTTTGGCAAAGCACTGGTGTCACCTGCAAGAGAAGAAAATATTTTCAATCCTCCTGCTGAGTCAGTGCCTGTCAGTAACAAGTCCCTCAAAATAACTTGAGGAGAGGACCTGCAACAAGTGGATCTTGGCATCAGAAGGTCAAGTTTGTCACTTGTAAGTCCCTCAGCAGCAGAGGAGTTGCAACAAGATTTAGCTTGCTTGACTGTGACTAATTACATTAGCCAACTCCATTCTTTTTTTGTATAGGGCCATTAAAGTAATACCCTGAGCAGCTCAGGATGCTCCTAAACAGCACAGCCCAGTTGATTCATTTCTATTTTAATATTTTAAATATTTCTGCTGCTGTTGGTAGCACTGTGATACTTTGCAAATCAGACTCTGTAACTGTGACCTGCAATTAAAATTGCTGCCTTCTGGACAATTTAATGGTTTTGTGCAGAGGAATAATGAAGATGCAGAGTAGAATATTTAAAATCTTTGCTGAACTTGCTGGTGTGCATTGATATGAATAGTTGCTGAGTATAGCCTTGTTTGAATTTTGCAAAGTTTTGTATAAATAAGTAGTCTTGCTGTTATAAACTCTAACCATTTATTGTGTGCCTCACAATATAAATTGTCCTTCCTAGACTGCAGTTCCTGGAGTCATGTGATTACAGAGCATGTGAATGAATTTCCAGCTGTCATGGGATCCTTCCCCATTGCTAGAGTGCTAATGGCACAGAGGATGAAGTCCAGGGGCACAGTCCTCTTAGTACCTCTGGCAAACAGACTCAGGGAATGAAAGATGTTCACCTATTAGAAGGTGGGGAACAACATCCAAATTCAGTAAAACTTAATGCTTTTTCGTAAGATTTTCATTCTGGTCAGCTTGGTCACACCAAAAATCCTCCAAGGATTCAGTCAAGGACAGAGGGTATAAAACAGGGCATGGGGAAAGCGATGCTTTTCTTACCTTGCTTCCCAGCCTGCTCACAACCAACAATATCTTGGGAATTTCCCAAGACAGAGGCTCTCTCTGTGTATCATAGTCATACAACATTCCAAATGGGAAGGGACTCACAAGTTTTGCTGTTCCTGCACAGCAGTGTGGTACCAATTGCCATTTTTCTAGCCTACCAAGGTATGCAAACATTGCATTTCCCTTTGTGTCACACTTTGAATTCATTGAACACACTCAACTTTTTTCAAAACAAAGAATCCCAAGTAACCGAATTAATTTATTTTTTTCTCTACAGCAATGCACAGATGGCTATGAATGGGATCCTGTTAGGCAACGGTGCAAAGGTATAGTAAATAATTTTCAAAGACAGACTTGCCACTGGTATTCTTTAAGTATTCTCACTGCACACCCCTGTTTTGGACAAGGAGGTGTGCGTGCATGTCTCGTCGTGTTCTTTGTGTTAATGGCTGTTGCAGAAGGTTCGACTGTTAAAAGCATGACTTGTGTTGTTGCTAACCACAGATATTGATGAATGTGAAATAGTCCCAGATGCATGTAAAGGTGGGATGAAATGTGTTAACCACTATGGAGGATACCTCTGTCTACCCAGAACAGCACAAATTATTGTAAATGAGCGAGAAGAAGCAGCAGCTGAATCCACAAGTGGTCGAAACAACGTCATTCGCCGGACCCCGGCCGACCCTCAGCGCGCCCCTCCCAACCCAACCCACCAAATCCAGTGTGCAGCTGGGTATGAGCAAAGTGACCACAACGTGTGCCAAGGTAAGCCAGTGCCTGCCTCGCTTCTGCTTCCGCTGCAATCCGAGTGTGGGTGGCAACAGACCCAGGGAAATGACAGCCTGTAGCCCTTGCGTTGACTGGAAGGGATTGTTGCTCCGTTAACACCTTTAAAGATACATAAATAAAATACATAAATGCTGTTGTTGTTGTTCAAGGTATCAGAATGTGCAGTTTGTTGCAGCCTTACAGTCTGTTCCATCTATTTTGGGCTAACAAGTCAAACTAATTCCGTTTCCTGTAGCTCCTAAAAAAACCCCTTAAAGCAACTCTAGTGAAGCATTTTGTGTTGTATTAAGTATGTCTAGGAAAGGAAGTGCTCTGAAAAGAGTGGGCAATGCAGCAAGGCATAAATAATTTGAAAGGTTTGCACAACTCTGTATTTTTCAGTAAGTGAATGCTGAATGAACAAAAAATAACCACAGTATGAACTTCTGCTTAGAGGAGGCTGCAATGCAGAAGGGTCCTGTATTTTTATCATGGATAAGGAATATTCCTCAAGCAATAGGAACCCAACTTCTGAACAGCCTGTGCTCTTCTGAGCTCCGTGGAAGTAGCTCTAGGCAGACCCTGCCAGTTTACTTCCAGTCCCAGCCAGGTCACTCTTTGAAACTATGGCAATGAAGAGCTTTCATCTGAGTGTACATACACCACAGACAGTGCCAAAAATTCTCAGGGCATTAGCAATGCTAATTGTATGCATTCAGGAACCAGCCTCACAAGCACTACTGTAAACTAAGGCTGTTTCATTTATTATTTTATATAAATAGTTTACTCTTCTACTTGCTGAAGTAACAAATGTTTCAGCCATTGTTTTGTTTTCTTTCATAGAAATATATTCTGCCCCTTACTCACAAACTTGCTTTTCAAGCACATTAGAGGGGCACCCGTGCAAAGAGAGGACAAAATTTGACCCCGTGGTTCATCTTTTCCACTTTGTGGCCTGTAACAGTATAATCACATAAAATAGTACTTGAGGGACTATAATCAGGGCAGGCTGTAATATACGGTGGTAGTTTCCTTCTCCCTGGTATTCATGTACACAGAACATTATTTATCACTAGTAAGTAAATTCCCTGTCATTCTGGAGCACAATAATCATCATGGAGGCTGGAGGAGTTATTTTTGTAGGCAAAGCCTCAGAGTTGCATTTCTGGCTTATCTGCTCATGTCCAACATTTCTGTCACTCTGATTCAAAAATGTCAAGTACAGAACCTACCACAGGAGGTCAGATCCCCTTAACCCATGGGAGTCATCACGGGAAAATCAATGCTAAGGATGGAAAATTGGTTTTCTCCTTAATTTAACTTGGCAAAGCAGCAGCAGAACAAGGAGCAGAACTGCTGGGTTTGGCCTGGCACTCCCTCCTTCAGGTGATGCTGCTGGCACTACTCTTCACTGGTGAACTGCAATAAACTGCTCCAACTTCAGTACATAACAACATTTTTATTTGATAAAAAATGCAATTTATGCTAGAAAATTTCAAAACATAACCATCTCTTTTGCTACACTGGCTTTAGGTGTATATATCTGGGATAGAGCAGGGAAGTTTAACAGAATTTAGTACCCATAGTTCGTGCTGCAAATAGAAGTTGAGGGTTAGGTTTAACTTAGAGACTGACAATTGGTTGAGGTTTGTTTTGTTGAGAAGAAATTGGTGGTGATATGTTACTATTACTTTATTCCATGCTCTGGCTTCCTGAAACTTGCAATTAAATATTTCTATTCAATTCACAAATCTTTGGTTAATTTATAACAACAACAAACTGTTGTTACAGTACCAGAACTTTTAACGAGCAGGCACACAAACTGTGGTGAAATCTTGGGCTTGACTGAGTCAAGCCACTCATTTCCTCATGCCAAAATTTCAATTTCAATGCAGAAAGCATGGAAACATTAGTGTTTAAAAGCTGAAATGTATTGTACTGAATGCATTCCAGCTGGAAAAAGGGTAGTGGACAGTGTGCTTGAAAGAAAGGATAAAAGACTTTTGGAGCACTTAAAGCACACATTCAACTTCATGATCTTCATCCTTTTCACTGCTGAAAATATCTTATAAAAGATAATCTTGATCAGCAATGGTCCCGCTGCGGATTTATTTAATTATGGTTAAAAGACTTTGCTATGATAACTGCTCGAGGCTCCTAGGGAGTGTAACTTACAGATATAGTCACACTTAAGCTTGTTTTATTGTTTAGTAAATCAAATATGAAGTCCAGCTCCTTCTAATTGTTTGCAGATGTATGACATTTTCCTTCCAGTCCAGCAGCACTAAGTATTTTATAACCAATGTGAAAGTGTGGAGACCTCTGTTTCAAACAATAACATGCTCTGAGGAGCTGAATTACTGACATCATGCTACAGTGCAAGGGGCCTTCTGTTTTAACACAAATGTCCACTCCCTTTTGAAACATGGAACAGTGGGGGAATGACAGGCCAAACACACTCCTGTGGTTCCTGTGCTTGGAATAAATGCACATAAACGACACTGGGCCTGTTGGATTTCACTCCAGTGATGTGCTAATATACATTTTTATAACTACCAGTGAACAGAAACATATTCTGGTATGAGCATATTGATGTTAGAAGTGGGGGTAGCAAAAATTTCCTGGGACATCCTTAAGATACTCTTTATGAGCAGTGATGCCAGGAACCCCCCAAACTGATGCAAGGGTGAGGGAGGTTATTCTGGAGGAAGATCTCTGATGTGGAAAACATTGTGCTTCAACTTAAACACTTGAACTGTACTTTAAATTCTGAGTTTATGACCTTACCCCTCCTTCCCTATCCCATCACAATCAGTTCCCACTTCTCTGTCACTCTTAAATTTGGTCCCTAAGGGGGATTCCCTCTGTGACACCTGGTCATACTTTCAGGAAGCCACCTGGACGTTCAGCCCTGCCACTGTGAGGGTATCACTGTAATTAGGAAGAGCAAAACACAGAGTAAGAAACAATTTAAAGTAAATTACTGAGTTAAACTAATGTTCCCGGACACTTTTTGCTTGATAAAAACCATAAATAGCTGCCCTCTGTGCCTGCATACAGGACTGAGTTATATTTTACTTTGTTGTTAGGCTCTCTGTGGTTTGAGTCTGCTCCTATTGAAGTCAAAAGAAAATCACCCAATTAATTCAATTTTGTCAAACCTGGTCTGCAAGAAAGTACTGGCTTCTCCTAGAATGTTAATGACACTTGAATGAAAAAAGGAACCAAAAAAAGGTACCAAATAACCTGTAAACTTGAGAAGGGAAAAGAATTTATTTTTCTTAATTCCTATCGTGCTGGCAATACAAGCAATAAAGTAAGCAAACTTTTTTGCTCCTCAGCTAGATCAGCTTTTGATATCTCTCCAGTCTGTTTGTAACCCTTTGTGATGCTGCAATGTAAAGTACAGGAGTGAGACAGATTGTAATACAAGAGATCAGTGCTTGCTTATGTAGGAGAGACACACTTTTCCAGAGTTTTGTCCAGACTTGATGAGCATTGGTTGCTTTTTCCTCCTCTCTGGAAAGAGGAAGAAAAAGAATTTGTTTTCTGTGCTGTGGTTATTTTTTCCCCTGCGAAATCATTTTCGGTATCTTTACACTGGTAGGGGTTAGGGATTTTTTCATTTGTTAAGTTTTCTGGTACTTTTCAAAGTAACTTATCACACGCATACTATGCTTTTAACTCAAGAAGTTAATTGTGAGTAAGTCAAATCAGGCTAAATTTTGCATCTGTAGAGTCCTTTCTGGTGCTGTCGTGTTAAAGAGGGAGGGACAAGGGGGAGCAGTCCATGCTGTCTTGTTTTCCATTGAAAAATCACTTTATACTATACATATTTACATATGCCAGGGATGTGCAACTGACATATAAAGGGCATAAAAGGTGTGTGAGTGCAGGTGCACTTGGCTGACCCTGGGCAGAGCCTGGCTGTGCCTCTGGCAGGCGGCTCTTCCCTGGCATTTTGGCTGGGGCACAGGAGCCTCTGTGCAATGCAGTTCCTAATGAGCTCCACTTCCCACACTTTGATTCCCCTCCCCAGTGGTCCTGGAACTGCAGCCACAGCCAGTCCAGCTGAAATTCAACCTGAAATGCACCCCAGGGCTGCCACTAATGTGCCACAACCACTAACGAGCATTCAGCCTTCAGGGCCAGACTCCAGGGAGCCTCACAAGTGCAGGGGCTGGGATTTTGGAGCCTCTGCACCAAGTTGGGATCTGCTCCTATGGGTTCAACCCATTTGCTAATATAGACATAGCCTAAAATACAGCTGTAATAGTTCCTTAGGCTGGAACTATCCATGGAAATGTGTTGGAGAGCTTTTTGTAAAATATTGTACCATCCCAACTTGTCCCCCTTCCTGTAGGTAAGGAATACTTTTAAAAATGCTTCAGGGCTACTTGTAAAAGAGCCTGAGGTGTGACAAGTTTAGTTCCAAAGTTGTTCCTCTCAGGGTAAGACTATTTACAAGGACATGTAAATGTGACAGGACAAGGGGGAATGGGTTTAAATTGAAAGAGAGTAGGTTAGGTTAGATATTAGGAAAAAATTCTTCCCTGTGAGGGTGGTGGGGCCCTGGCACAGGTTGCCCAGAGAAGCTGTAGCTGCCCCACCCCTGGAAGTGTTCAAGGATGGGGCTTGGAGCAACCTGTGATAGTGGAAGGTGAACACCACTAGGCCTGTTGAGTTTGAGGATAGAGTGGGGAGAGAGGCTGAGGCAGGAAAAATAAGGCCTGGTGATCTGGTTTAGGATGGCAGTAGCTTAGAGTGCTCACTCAGGCCTTGTGTTGGTGCAGCACTTCAACAAGTGGGGAGCAGTTGTTGCCAGCTGTAGGCACTCTGAGAGACTGACCTGGTTACATGTGCCACTTCAATACTCAGTACTGGGACAAGCCCTAGGCATTCTGCAGGTCTAAGAGCAGCCACAGAAGGATACAAGCTGACACTTTCACAGCCCTTTGTCCATAGCTTCCAATTAATTCCTTGTACATTTGGATACATCATGCATAGATCATCTTTCATCAGCCCATCCTGAACCAACTGTTCAAGCCGTTAATCTGTGAAACTGCTGCATTTTGCTGCAAAGAAGCATCTCTTTAGTAGCCCTGAGGGTCCAGAGGGGCAGTCACAAAAACCCATCTTGTTTTCAGAGCCTGGTTTTGGGCATTTTTGAAATCTGGCCACTCTGAATCATCTTCCCATCTGTGCTATTTGCACAGCTGTGGGTGTCAAGTCAAGACCTTGGAGAGATATTCTCTGTTCTGTCTGACCATTTTACTGTGAACATCCATCACAAGCATAAATACAAGCAGCTGCTCTCCTTTCTTGAGTTAGTGCTTTCCCATTGTCCTGACCCCTGCAGGAATACGCTCAGTGTGTTGCAGCTGAAGATTCCTCCCATTTGCTCATCGTGCTCAGCGTCCTAGAGGCAAGCAAGCTTCCCCAAGTTGTATTTACCTTAGCTTCCTGAATTGGGATTATGCAGGCAAATACTGGACTTCGAGTTTAAGTAAACTCATTAGCAGTTCTCATGGCTTCTTGCTGCAGCAGAATGGGATCACACAGTAGTCACCTCAGCTGTCATCCTTGTGGGCTGCATTTGTTGATTTTAAAGCCTGTTGCCCTAGTAGCTCAGAGGAGGCTCGTGTTTTGACAGACAAAACACAGCAAATGGATTCAGAAAGCACATGGCCTGAAGGAAGTCCAAACTCCAGCCATCTGTCCTCCTTCAGAATTCCTCTCTCTAAGCCGGAGGTCTTTTCCACAATGCAATCAGGAAAAACACCAGATAGCAAAGGGGAGGAATGTGCTTATGCCTGATCCTGACTTGGCATCCCAGAGTACTTGGCACCCCATTAAACAGCTCAGAGCGCTTAATTCTCTCTTCGAGGAATTCCCTGTACCTGTTGCAGACACTCCGACCTGAGCATCCTATGAGTCAGGGAAATCACACAGGGAGCGAGGGCTGTCGCCTGCTGCACTCAGCAGCACCAGAGGGCACACAACAGGACTTGGGGCAGCATGGGCTGGCTTTTGTCGCCTGTGCCAAAACCTGCTCTCAGTGAAATATATCCCATGGCATCACAGTGATACAGGCACTTTCACCAGCAGTGCCAAGGCACCCTGGCAGCTGCTTTTAGCACCTCTCTCAGGTAATTTTTTGCCACTGGGATGTTCTCATTGTGCTTGCTCTGAGCAGTTGTTTCCTCCCAGTCTCCTGCACTGTCACTGCTCAGCCTTCTGAGAAAGGCTCTGCACTCCTCCTTTCCCCAGTTTTTTGCTCAGGATGATTTTCTCTCAACCACCACTTTTTTCCTCCATTTTCAAACCTGGTTCCTACTTCAGATTAATTAGTATATAATGGAAGTGCTCTTACCCGTGATTTTTTTCATTCTTGCAGTCTGGGTTACTGAGTCACCTTTGTTAGAACATTTCTAAAGGATCTCAGCATTGCAGACACAGTTTTCAAAAGTTCAAGATTATTCTTGTGCATCTCCAATGTTAGGACACAAATTTAGGAAGCTGGAAAACAAGCTCAAAAGCTGAAATTTGAAACTGTTAATTCCTTCATTTTATTCTCTTTCCAAGAGATATCTCCCTTGCCATGCTGGCCAGGGAAGATGATAGCTGCTGTTCCTCTGTGCCTCTCTGTGTGTGCCAGAACAGCCCTACAGGAAGAACAAAGCTTCCTGCAAAGGCAGCAAGCCTGTTTGATTCTTCCCTGACAACCAAGGAATGCCTGTGTTCTTCCCTGTCCTTTACTAGGGAATCCCATCTGCTGCCCCACAGCCAAGCACATCAGTCTCCAGCGCTGTGTGAATTAATTCAGAGTGGTGTTGAGACTTGCTGGTTTGCCATTTTCCTACTGTCAAAGACAGTGGGAGGGTTACAGGACTCCTTTCTGGTGAGATATTTTTGGTCTGGTAGAAAACCACAAGGAGAGTGTAATTTTTGAGTTCACCTACCAGGTTGCATCTTGAACATTGCACATTTTTTGTGGTGTAGTCAACTCCTCTTGTGCAGCACCTTGTCATGGCAACCCCTTTGTGCTGTGTCTGTGTTAACTGAGTAAGGATTTGTACTTTTTGATCATAGGATTAATGTAAACTGAGCTTGGCCACCTCCTTTCATTATACTTGAAGAATATTTACTCTCTTTTTCCCTCTGTGATGCTTTTTGAGCTACTTTTTCAGGCTATCATCATTCATGCATGATCTAGAATAAGCCACACGAAATTAAAGCATCCTTTGGGCTGAAGGGTCCTTTTCAAAGGGAATTTTGCCACATACCTGTCCAAGTTTAGATGCTTCTATCCACAAGATGGGAAGACCTGAACCAGGCTTGTAAGATCTCTGCTCTCTGTGTGACAAGAATATGTGGAATAGGTAATCAGACAAAGTTCATGGATAAAAAGTATGAAATGTCACAAAGCTCATATCTGTTTTATCTTTATTTTGTTAAGTTTTGTTTTCATAGCAGTCAGAAGGCAACAGTTTTGGAGAAAAAGTTACTTGCTATAATTCAATAGACAGCAAAATTTAACCTGAAAAAAACCATACTAAATACACAAGATTGCTGCTTGTACCTTCTTTCACCTACCTTTTAACTTTACTAAAAATACAAGAGAGTTCTGCAAATTACAGAGCTCTGAAGTATTTTTGCACACATGCAGTTATTATAAAATACCTTTAATGCTCATTCACATTTGTGTCTTATTTGTTAATCTGAAACCATGTTAAAGGTTGGTTCAGTTGTAAGCAGAGCAGAGAAATGTCTAATTTTTGTTAGGTATAATTATATGGTCAAGCCTGTAGCATCAAAGCTGAAAAAAGTGACTAAGAAAACATGTGTTACACTTTTACAAGCTACAGTGCTAAGAAAAAGTTCTTGAGGCTCAGAAATGTATTAGACCTTTTCTGGTAAAATGTACCCCAAGCTCTTAATTAAGCATTTTTAAAATTAGATATTCAGTGACCCCTTGTTTGTTGCTGTTACTGAATACCTTAAATAAGTAACTTTAAAGTAAAATTCTTAAATTGAATGACCAAGGATTCAGTGTGTGAAGGTCTATCTCCTGGGAAGTGAGGTTTACTTTGGGAAACTCTGAATCTGGTTTTATTAACCCCTGATTTTTAAAAAAAAAAACCATGCCTTTGAGTGGACATATTAATTAATTAAGCCTATTTTGACCAGCTCTGAGAAGGAGAAGATATTGCTGAGCCTTCCTTTACAAACTGAATTTAATCTGAAGGAAACTCCTGGCTGGTGCATGACCTAGTATGAGATGATTTAAGCAAATCTGACACTGCACTTGAGCATGTTCAGCCCGTGCCTGAACAGATGTTCCATGGAGATTCCTGAGTACAAACAGAACTTGTTCCAGGATTTTTATGTGCATCTGCCTGCACAGGTGGGATTCCTGTTAGCAGGTAACTGGGCAGAACGTGTGCAATCAAACCAATCCCACTATCAGATGTAACCCAAAGACAAACCTTGACAAGGCAGGTTGCTGTGCAAAATTGGGCCTTATACCAAGAGTTAAGTTTGGGTTTCAATGTCAATTAAAATTCACCAGAGTTAAAGAAATCCAAGTGGGGTTGGAGGTGGGGGGAGGAAGGCATCTTATGGATATAAAACCCCCATGATTCCAGAAAAGCAGTAACTTGGACAATCAGTTCCTGAATATCTTGTAGCATTATTAATTTAGAAAGAAATCCTTATCAATAATGTACCTGTTGCCTGCTGTCAGAAGTACTTAGAATTGGGGAAATGCAGGGACTTTTGACAGGTAACAATGTTCTGTTTAAAGAGGTTGCCAATAAGGTAACATTTTATACCAATCTTGCACAGAGCAAAGGAATACAACATGGCCAAGTGAGCAGAAATTTAAGTGTGGTTTTAGCTAACTTGACCTATCTTATAAAAATGAAAAACAGGAGAAACAATCTCTTTTCTTGTCTAAACTTACTCTGGGGAGAATCTTGAGTATCTGGGATACAGAGTAAGTGAAATTAAATACACTTTTAGAAGCAACAAACACTTGCTTGTAGTTTTTAAAGTACTTTCTTCATAAATGAATTTGTTCTCAAGGGACTTGCTTATCAGAAGCCAGTTCTCCACAGAACTTTGAGATTATAAAGATGATCTGGGTAAAACAAGGACTTGCCTGTCACACCTGGACTGAGTTAAAAGCAGGAATATGAGAATATTTCACAAGCAGTGAGCACAGAGTCACATCAGAAATAAGCAGTGTTTGGAGCACCCCCTGCTCTGCCCCTGTGGGACACCTGACTTCATTCCTCCCAGAAGTTGTTGGAGATTAAATCAGGAAAGAGTGCAGAATCCAAAAGTCATTCCCACTTCCCAAGGGGAAAGAAAAAACGTTCTTTTCTGACATCATCCTGCTTGTATGTACTCTGCATCCAGACCTTCCTCAGTCTTATCTGGCTTAACTTGAAGCATCAAGACAGATTTTCTTTCCCACTCACTCTTTATGTGTTACTGAAGTAGAAAATAATTTGGTGATGATTGCAATACCCAAAGATATTGCTGACACTTCCAGCACTTTTTCCCTGGAGCAGAAAGCACTGTACAAGCACATAAAAATGATAGACTTAACACCACTGAGCACCTCTTGGGTTTCTCGTATTTGCAGAAGCAGGAGAACATTACAGCTCAAATTAACCTGAGGTGGAAGAGAGTTAGAACAACATTCCTGATGGCATTTATGCAGGAAAAGTTGGGTGCAGGAAAATTTGGGTGCAGGAAAAAACCCACCCATTTTCACCATTGTAAACAGTGACCATTATTTAAACCATCCAGAAACTATATTCCTAAGTTTTATCTATTAACCAGCATGTGAAAAACGATGCTTTTGGGAAGGGGGCTGCTCGTTTGTATGTGTTCCAAAAGAAAGTATTCCTCTATTAGAAATTGTGGCTCTATATGCCTATAAGAAGGAAAATTCCCCATTTCTAAAAAAGATGTTTTTACAAAAAGGTTGCTTCATTATGTACTTAAATCAAAACATTCTCTCCATTCTGGTTACACTCAGATTTCAGTATCCACTGTGAGGAGAATCTCTTCCTTACTATGTATGTAGATTTATAAGGCTCCAGGCACCTTTGAAATAAATTGAAAGCACAGCCATGTAATAGAGCCAAACCCCAAAACCAGCCAAGGAGATCCACCCAGCAACACCCTCGAACACCCTCAGCTCTTCCCCTAAGCACAGCTTTAGAGCACTGGTCTTGATCTTGTCTTCCCTTTCTCCACCCTCCTAAAAGTTTCCTGGGGGATTCCCCAGCTCTGGAGCCGTGCAGGGACTGTTTGAGATGCAGGAATAGTTCACTTGCTTGGTTTCTTCCCTCTCAAACAGCTCAGGAGCAGGGCAGCTGTTTACAGAGCCTGGGACAAGGGCAATACTGAAAAACAGGAGCAGCATGAGAAAGCAGCAGCTTGGGGGTGAGGAGAGGTTTTAACAGCAGAGAAAAGTGTAGCAAAACCAGACAGAAATAATCAAGTCAGGTTTGCAGCTGCTGTTTCCCACTTTGAAACTCACAGTTTGAGTCTTTATTTGTGATGCTGGAAGAGCCCCCAAAAGAAAACACTTCCTGAATTCACTGCCCTGGGATAGGAGTGAGGCCAACAGTTCAAGAACGTGATTAAACAAAGGTCTGGACATTTTATACAGTGAGAGCAGAAGTTAAAAAACAGCAACTTGTGAGAAAGTTAACAAGTCTAATTTATGCTTAGGGCAATCCTCAATTCTTAAATAATGTCAGGGTGAGGTTGGTGGTTGATGAGCAGATTGGTGATATCTGTACTTGTCTGAGGTATCTCCCAGTGCCCAAGGGGAGAAAGTAGAACCTGTAAGTTTTCCATCTTTCTGGATTTGGGGGCTATTACCTGTGGGTTGAGCACAAAGCCAATTCTCTGAAGCTCTGGCTAAACAGTCTGGTGGACATCAGATGCTCAGTCCCACAATGGAACCACTCCCAGCTCTACAAGCTGCAAAAGGTTGGGACTTTTTTTGGGACAGCACAAACCAGTGTAGTTTTGTTAAAAATGAAAACTATTGAAAAATTCAGACAAGAGTTTCTGTAATTTTGACAAAGTGGTGTGTAAATAATCTGATTATTAGCTGTCAAATGCAATTTCTATATCAAAAAGAAATCAGGTATTGATATCAGAACATTGTAATCACAGCAATCATGGTTTCTTACTGTGGGGCAGAGCAAGCAATAGTGAAATGCAGTGACACTGTGTACTGCACAGCTTCCAGGGGTCCTCCAAGGCTCCATTCTCCTGGACATTTGCATGGAGAAGGGGCTGTCCTGTTCTAAACAGCCTCGTGGGGCACACACTTCCCTGCCTTCAAGATGGGACTTGATGATCCCTTTCAACTCAGAATAGTCTGTGATGTGTGACTTACCCAGCACATCACGCCCCACAATTGCTGTGTTCCGTGGTGCATTTGGGACAAAAGCAGCAGCAGGAGCAGCTTATATCATTCCTTGCATTTGGTTCTTTGTTTTAGTGTCTGTCATGTTCAACCCAGCCAAAAAGTGGCCTCAGCACATTCTGGCTGGTGGAGGCTGAGCCCCGGGGGCTCCATTCACATGCCTCATGTGTGACCAAGCAGGGGCTAAGGAGCCACTCCACAGCCTGGTCCTCAGGGTGGGGTCCCACTCCTGCTACAGCCCAGAGCAGTAGGCTGGAAGCAAAGCATTAAAGAGACCAAAGGGACCAGTTGGGATTTTCACATATTCAATGGCCATTCGGGGGGTTCAGTCAGCACGAACAACCCTAAGAGTGTAAGAACACAAAAAACAGCAAAAAGGCAGCACAAAAAAAGAAAAAGTTTTTAATTTGGCTGCAACACTCTGAGCGGGACAGCCGTGGGATCTGCCTGGATGGAGCCCATCCCCGCGGAACGCACCAGCACACACGCACTCGGCTTTATGGCCCGGAGCTCCAGAACTGCCTCTGTCACACAAAGCCAGCTTCAAGACAGCATTACTGTCCCGTTGGGATGCACTTGGGATGGGCTGCATAGACAACAGCCCTTAAAAGCTGGAATGATAATATGCAGGTTTTTCCATTCCTATCATTTGTCCCTAATTTGAAAAATTAAATGCTTATGTCCCATTGTTAACTATTCTTAGCACTAATTTCACAATTTAGCCCAATGATGACCAACTGGTTTCCTTACAGCTCTCTTAGTTCACAGCTGGGCTGAATTTATTTAGTTTGGTGCCTAGGTTGCATTAAAAACAGGAGTTGTGTGACAGTCTCCACATGTTTTAATCAGAAACCTCACTGCACTCAATTCCTGCCTGAAGAACACTATAAAAAGTCAGAGGAAAGAGAGGTAGTAGAGTTCTCCATTCTGGTTTATAGCTTAGAGTATGTTTACAGCAGCCCAGAATAATTCAGGTGAGAAGGAACCTTGGAAGGTCTCCAGCCCAACATCCTGCTCAGCTCTCAGATCAGACCTGGGAGATTTATCCAGTCAGGGCTTGACAAACCCCATGGATGGAGAGCACAACTTTTCTAGGCACCTGCTCCATACCTTGACTGCCCTAATGGAGAAAAAGATTTTCCATATACTCAGAACACCTCCTTTCAATTCACCTTGGATTGGCACAGACAAAAGATATATGCTAAAAATGGAGCTTTGGGGAAAAAAGGGTTTGTTTTCTTACAAATGTGTAGGTGAGGAAGTTCATCATAAGGGAAGGTGACAATTCTGGGCAGCCCCGGGTTTGAATGAAAACATTTTCCTGAGGAGCAGATTGACTGAATGTCATTCCCAACCTCCCATGACCCAACTCCTGCTACAAATGAATCTCTGCAGCTTTTTCATTTCTAACTAAAACCAAATAAATTAATAATATCAATGTGTATTCACAAACAAGAAAAGAAGTGAAGTTTCACTGATGAGTGAAACTGCTTATTTGTGAGTAACTGGAGATATTTTCATAGTTAGTGCCCACCAAGCTTCTCAAAGTACTGAGAGCACATCAAGACTGATTTCAATACACCACATCACTGTTTGTACTTTCAAGTGTCATATTAAGACACCTTTAGTTGCATTCCAGCATTTACAGCACATGTTTAGATCCCAGTATTTTCCCTGACACCTTTGCACATGCCTCAGTATACACAGCTCCTTACTGCTGTCCTCAATCACTCCTTTACCTTGTTGCTAGGAACTTTTATTTTAAAACCCCTCACTAAAAAACTTGCCAGAGCAAGCCTGCAATACCAGGCACAGGCTGATCCTACTCATGGGTGGGTAGGAAATGCTTGAGAGTATCGGAGGGAGTAGCCTTGATCTGGAGGAATTGGCTGTTTACTCAGCTTGCAGTTCCATTGCTGGGACAGTTTTCAGATAACTCTGCTGAATGTCCCAGCTTGCCTCAGATCTACCAATGCTGCCCCTTTTAGATACTCTTCAGTTCTTATTTCTGATTCATTCCTTACTCTCCCTTCCTCTTTTCTTTGCTTAAACTTTTGGCAACGAGTGCCAAAACCTGACTGAAAACAGCAGTTCACACTGTGATCCTGGATAAATTACTGCACAATTAGCAACGTCACTTGCAAAATGTTAATCAAATAAAGCTGCTCCTTTAGGAAACCAGACACTTTACAGTTGATGATTTATGGTGACTCCAAACAGGATTGTGAACTTGCAGTGCCAGATGAGGCCATGCTGTCACTTTTATTCACTCAATACTTCGTGCCACTTTTCTAGAAAGTGAGGCCTGGCTTGGCTACAAGAACCATCTCCTCAGTATCTTCTCTGTGAAATCTTATCCCTTCTGGAAGTTGAATTTCAAACTTGTTGATGATCTGCAAACCAGATATATTTTGTCCCTTCAGAGGAGCAGATGGATGCAGTGGCTGCTTTGGGACAGAATGACACGTAGCTGTGCATCCACAGAGATCTTTCCAGGAACTTCTCAGATTCCTTGTCTGGCTCAAGGGGCTTTGCTCTCCACTACTGGACATTTTGGGCAAGCACATGTACATGTAGTAAGTGAGAAGCCTTATGGGGTAAATAAAAATTCCTGCACAAATAAGAGGAATAATAAATGGAGCCCAAGAGTTTTAAGTCAATATGAAGAATTAACCTATTTACTGAACCTTCTGTAGATAAGAGGTCATTGTTCTTTGCTTTGGAAAGATTTTTGGTTTTAATATGTTTGTAGCTTACTTATCTATTATGTTTTGCTTCCTTTTTATTTTCCTTTCATTGAAAACAAGACTTAACTTCTTAAAAATCATTTGGACTGGATCCTAAAACACACCGAACACTTCCCAGTCCAGAAAATAATAGGGTACAAGAGCTTTTATGACTTGGCTTTCTTTTCTCAGATGTGTTTTTGAACCTCTGAAATCCCTTCAGAAGACCCTGTGGTTATTAGCTGAGACATTATTTCTTTTCTTTCATGCTGGTTTTTTTGCCTGTCCATGAAATCTCCAAGGCAAACTAACAGTCTGTTAGGTCCTAAATAAATTTAGATACAGATCTCACTACAGAGGATGTTCAATTATCTGCTAGAAACTAATCTTGTCATTGGTCTTCCACTGGTGTTTTGCATATTTATTGGTAGCATCTGATTAATTAAACCCAGCCTCTAAATCAAGGCAGTTGGTTAAATGGTATCTATGAAAGTTTTCAAGCTTCTGAAGCCCACATATTTTCAGTCTACTAAAAAACTTCCCCTCCTCTTCAGTAGTCCCTATCTGAAAATCTTGTATTTTGAAAAAAATTTTAAAAAAAAAATCTTTACAGGCCACAGTTTTCATTACCTGGTTCTTGCTGTTCTCTGAAATTCCCTCCTCTCCTCTCTGTTTGCTGCTTGAACATGGTCCTGGCTTTTGGTTCAGGGTTTGGAGCAGCAGGGCAGGGGAATCCTTCTCCACAGCCAGAGCTCTGAAAGCCAACAGCACAGAGAAACCCAGGTTCTAGGTTAGACCTCCTAAACTTACACAGTGAATTTGAAGTTGATTAGCTTGGGAGGAGGCTTAATGTTGCACACGTTGGTTTCGGTTATTCAAGCTAACAAATATAATTGCATGAATAATAACAGGATTGGTAAATCATTTTTTAAAAATTATATATAAACACTTTAGCTCTAGAATTTTAAGCAATCCCCCCCTTTATCCTATAGGTAAGAAATTAATGTGCTCGTAGATATTTATTTTTCTCCACTATAAACAGACCGTCTTCCTAATACTCAGCTACATCTCTCCTTGCTTCACCTTTTCATTCTATTCTTTGCTCTTGGCATTAATTACTTGGATGTAATTAGCCTCCCCTAGATTCATCTTCTGCCAGCTCACCTCTTGCCTCATCAGTTCCTGGAAGACAGCACTTCCATGAGGAAAGAGGCACCAGTCAATTTGTTGCCAGCCAGCAGCAAAATGACCACGGCACGGACTTCCCCCGAACTGCTCCGCTGCAAAGCCGAGTGGACAATCAATGCACTGGAATTAAATCCATCTGGAAGGCATTTGAGGCAGCAAGGCATCTCTGAGAACCCTAAGTGTGATTGACAGCTTTTTCCAATAGCTTTGATGAAAGTCTAAATTGAGAAATCTCCTGTCCCATCCTGCAAGAATTTATGAGCAGAAGTTATTCTGACCAACCAACGTTGGCCTGTGTTCAGCAGCATCTGAGGCCCTCATGTTTCCCTGTGGATCCTGCCCATTCATTAACCTCTGCAGTGGTCACGGAAAGGCTGCAGTAGATTTTAATCACACATTCATGGCTGTCTACTCAGAGTTCCAGACAGGCAGGCAGTGCCAAATAATGTACTGACAATGTCCTGGGCATCCCTCAGATGTGCCAGGATGCAGACAGGCATCCCTGGCACTTGGCTCATATATTCCATTTGCAAGAGCATAAAAATCTGGGATCTCACGCCTTTTAAAGAGGGGAATGGAACACACAGAGGACCAAGCAAAATACCTTCTAAAAAAAAGATGAAAGGTGGCGTTCGATGCTTCTTTTTTCAGGAAGGATGGCAACAAAAAAGATGGGAGAGGGACTTTTTACAATTTACTTTTCCACATTAAGAGAGTAGGTTTACATTGGATATTAGGAAAAAATTCTTGGCTGTGAGGGTGCTGAGGCCCTGGCACAGTTTTCCCAGAGAAGCTGTGGCTGCCCCATCCCTGGAAATGCCCAAGGCCAGGTTGGATGGGGCTTGAAGCAACCTGGGATAGTGGAAGATGTCCCTGCCCATGGCAGGGGGTGGGACTGGATGAGCTTTCAGATTCCTTTCAACCCCAGCCATTCTATGATTCGAAAGCTTCCCACTCATCTTTCTTCCTGAGGCCAAAAGCAAGAGAAACATCTCAAGCCACAAAGTATTAAAAAACTTGTCCAGTGAACCCGTCAGGGCCTGTTCCTTCCCTTCCCCCTGGTAGCTGCAAAGCCAATTCCTTTTATTCCTGACATTCTCCAGAGGCAAAAAGCTCAGTTTGGACGGGTATCAGTGCTAATGATTGCCCCACAGATCTCCACGTGTCCTGCGCTCTGTGCTGCCAGAGCTTTCCAAACCCTGCCAGTGATCCAGGAGTCTCCCGACGCGGAGCAATGGCCCAGACCAATGTTCCCTCCTTGGAGGGGTTCATTTCTCCCTGTCCTTGGCTCTGCTGCCCACGGAGCATCAGCAGTGTGGGAAGCGCCCACACTTGGTCACAACCACAAATGGCTTCAAAAGCAACAATTTTCTTTCATTTGGTTGTAAACTACTCCTTCAGGAATTTCATCAACTTGCAGGAAGTAGCAGGGATTGTTAAGGGAGCTGCTTCTCCTCTCGCAACCACCTTGCAAAAGCTGATTTTCTCACTGGGCTGTGTCCTGACAAAGTCTGGTTCTCTCCCTGTGCTCCCTTACCTGTGTTCTGTGTGTTTTAAGATCATCTGGAGACGTGCACAGGGCTGTATCTATTTTAGAGTGTTTTTACTGGCAACTGGTGTATACTACCACGCACCCACATGAACAAAATTACAGAGCCCGGACAACTTTTGTACAGAATTCCTTTGGCCACGGTTTCTCTGTGGGTTTCATCTGGCAGAAGTGATATCAAGCAGAAGTCTTTCCCTCAGCTTCTGATGTAAACTGAAATACACCTTATAAATAGAAAACACAGGCATTAGGAGCAGTGCCTTTGGGCAATCAGCCACCTTTGGGCTATGGGAAAAATTCCGTTAGATAAGATTCATAAATATAATGAATAGGGTGCCATAAACTTGCCTTGCTCTTCACAAACAAAGGCACATTCTCTGCCTTGAAAAATTAGAAGGGCAGAACCCAGAGGAACAGGGAAAGATAAACAGGAGAAAAGTAAGAGTGGGAGATTTAAGGGGGAGAAAAAATATGGGGCTTTGGTTGTCAGTGGAAGTTTTGAAGCCCACCAAACAATGTGTGGAGTAAAACTCTACTGCATCCCTCCATGACCCACTCCTGATGAGCTCCAGTTTTGCCTTTTCAGAACTCACCATGTAAGACATTTCAAAAAGCAGTCCGTTTGTTCTTCAGGCTCTGGTTTAGTTGAAGACTCCTATTGATTACAGCTGGAGCCAGATCAAGCTGGGGCTGCCTGTGCTCTGCTGGCAGCCTCTGGTTTGTAAATACCTTTCATCTCATCCAGCAGTGATGATGATGTGCTGGGATGATGTGGCAGCAATTATTTATCTGCTGCGTTGGGTTTTCTCCTTCATGCTCGCCAAGAGCCCTAAAGTCAGGCCATAGAGAGGGATGCTGACATCTTTACATTTCCATTAAACCTTCCTGCTTCTTCTGAAGGAATCCTAACAGTTCTATTGGCATTTAAGCAGTCATATCTTTCCTCACTCTCACTGATAGATTTGGAAAATCTATTCCACCATATTTAGTGAGTTGAAACTTGTCCCAAATAACCATGTTATCTGATAGCACTCTCCAAAGGAAAAGCCCCTCCAAGCCTCCCTTCTCCCAGGTTTCTGAGCATCCTGTCTATATCCAAAGACAAAGCAGGAAAAGCAGGCCTTGGTTACTCTCTGAACGGATTTACACACTTGCTTAATACCATGTAAATACTGAAAAATAAAGCATGGATCTTGTCAAACTTAAGAACTTAGCAAATAAGAAGCATTAGAAACAGCAAATAGAGCTGAAGTATCTACTGCCAAGTCAGTGAGAGATCCCATGTCCTGCCTGGCAATCACTCTAAATACATCCTTTCTCCCACTTCATGTGACCTTTCCAGGTCAGCAATGTTGTGTGTTAGTTTAATATTTTAAAACTGGAACTTTACTGGTATTTGGCCTACTTTTTCCTATTTATTTTCTAAACAAATGATAGCCACTCCCTTCTCAAGCTAACCTTTTAAGCTTTGCCAGGAGTCTGTGAAGATCACAAGGTATTAAAAAAAAAAAAAAAAAAAAAAAAAAAAAAAAAATCACATGCTCAGGCAAACAAAGCAGGTTGCTGCACTTCCCCCTCCCACCAGCCCTGCAGCTGGATGTTCAGGATGCTTCAGGAGTTCTCCTCTTACTCTAGGAAACACTGCTGAAATCTCATTTTCAGTGAGAAGTGCCAGGATTATGGTAGCACAGCATCTATTCTGAGGCAAACCCATGTAACTTTCCAGCCAAACACGAGGGAAAAAAAAAAAAAAA
>VZTJ01001207.1:607461-649500 GCA_013397795.1 Orthonyx spaldingii
AAAAAAAAAAAGAAAGAAAGGAGCAAAGCTGTCCCACTTGCTACTTCTACTTGATTGCTTAAAGGCAGCTGGGAAGGCAGATCCTCAGCCTGAGAGCAGAGCACATCACAGTTTTAAGGCAAAGCAAATTTGGAAGAAAAAATAGCTCTCTCTTCCCAAGGAAACTTCTGGTTTTTAGAATGTTCATTTTTATTTATTACTGACTCATTGAAAGAACAAAGTATTTTTTGGTGTCTTTTTTCTTTTTTTTTTTTTTTGTTCCCAAACACAGAAAAAAAAATGTGGCTAAACCCCAGAAAAATCTTAGAGTGGGGCCAAAAATAATAATAATTTTCAGTTTTCAGAATTTTTTTGTCAGGTTTTTGAAAGAACAACAAATACTTCCCAAGCACAGCTCCAACTTACAATCTTCAGTGGACTGCACACCCTCAGCTTATTTCAGTTACCCCTCTTGTCCAGTTCTCCTTTTCCACAACCTCCCCTGGGTTCCTGTTTTGCTTTTTCCATGTTCATTTTCCTTCCTTCATTAGTATCCATACTGCTTTTTCCTTTCTTTTTAAAAATTTTACCTTCAAATGATTGATTTTTTTTTTCCCCTGGTGCCTCTGCCTCACTTTTGATTGTGCCTGGCTTCGTCTCTTGTATCTATTCTCTTGCAAACAAAGGATTTTTAAAACTTCAAACACAGTTTTAAGCCCTCTTCATGTGAAGAATTACATGGAAAATTAAATTTTCCACTTAAGTTCTAAGGGGGAGGCAGTTAATAAGAATTCTTAGGGCAAAACAGACAAACAAAAATTTATAAGATCCAGTTCCTGATGGTTTTATTAGATCAGAATTGTCTAAAACTGCTTGGTTTTGGCATAGTCAAATTTATATTGCCACAGAAACCTTAACTTCTGCACATCCTTTCACTTCACTTGAACTGTGCAACCTGAACATTGTGTTTTTCTACCCCAGCTCTCCCAGTCCCCTCCCATCCCTAGAGGATATTTTGGACCGAATCAACTGATGTGTCTTTTTTTTAAGTACTATTTCCATAATTTGCTTTTATTCCTCTATCATTCAAAAGTTGTAGAAGGCATGAAAGTGAAATTTTTTTTAACCATTTCTGTTTCACAACCCAGTGCCTACCAATAACACTTTAAACAAGTTTTAGATACATTTCTTCAAAACAAGGCTTCTGTGGGTACCTCCAGCCACACACTAAAAGTATCACATAACCACATAGGAAAAATTCAGAACTAAATAATGCCTTCAAAGACATTTCTGAAGCTGGAACAGCATCAGGAATCTGCTTATTTACATAGGGAACTGTGGAGATTGCAGCACGTTGGTACTGCCAACAGATAGGGTGATTAGTGCTAAAAACAATATCATCATTTAGATAAGCCTTCTCCTTCTGAGAGTTGCTATTGAACTCGGCTTGAACTTCAATGTTCTCAGCTTGGAAACTGTAATTCCTAAAAAGGCTCCCTCAGCCTGCAAAAGCTGAAGGGGAATGAGATTGTATTGATAAAATTGGTCTCATATCAAATAGCTTAAGTTGCTGGTCTTGCATCTGAAGTTCCTTCTGAAGGTCCCTTGTTTCTTGTGTCAGCAGAGCTGCTCTGATCAGCTGCACATCCACTACCAAAAAACCCCAAAGTCAGGTTCCTGTAATTCCAATTGGGACTCAACCAGTGGAAGACATGCCAACATACAAGAAAAGCAACACTTCTTGCAGAAGTTGTTTTCTGAGCCGTCTCAGAATGAAAGTTGATTTTTGAAGTGTGCCCTGAACTCAGATTTTGGGTAGATACTCGTGTTTTCCTTCGCAGGGATCCAGCAGCTGCCAGTGCAAGTGCTGTTAAAAGGTTTGCAAAGCTTTAATGAGCTTCAACTTCCTAATTAAAAACCACAAGGAGCTTTCAGGCCCTGATTTCCCCAATATTACAGGTTGTAGCAGTCATATTTTGTTCAGTCAAGCCTAGCTAAAGGAAAATGCTTATGAGGTTTCCAAGGAGAGAAATAAACAAAATGGAAATGAAGAGGGAACTTGGAACTTTTAAGTGTACGTAATTATGAAAAAAATACATCCTTCAGATAATTCTGGAAAGTATTAGGAGATATTCATAATTCATAAGCAGTTGTTTGGTTTTCTTTCAAGCAAGGGGGCAGTTTTACATCAAACATTGAGTAGCTTTTCCATTAACTTAAGTAAACAAACCAGTACACTTCAAGTTAAGTGAACTTTTTTTTTTTCCTTTTTATTAACTGGGTAAATTAGAAATAAGAACGAGGCATTTACGTTCAAATAGGAAATTAGTTTGCATGCTATTTCTTCATGTTAAAAATACTTTGGAACACTCACAAAAACAATGTTAAGCTGAATTTATGGAAATGTTCCATATCAGTTTTGAAGATGATATGCCAGATGTCGGGGAGAACTCTTTCATCTGCAATAATGGAATAGTTTAATCCACCCTTGTTGTTTTTGAGCACAGTCCAAGTGTATTGGTCATCATGGGTGGGTGATCCTCACTTGGGCAGGCATGAACCAAAAAGCACAAGTTGTTAGACCTCTAGCATAAAATCACAAGAAAGCAACAGCAGGAAATACTCTACTGAAAGTAAAAACAAGCTATTGCAAAATGTAAATCAAAAAGTTTACCATTATGACAACTCATATTTTGAAGCACTCAGAGACTCACAGATACATTGCTCTGAATTAGTGGATTGTAATGACTCCATTTATGGCTCCAGCAAAAACAAAGCAAATAATACAAATTTTAAATTAATCTAGATCCATCAAAAGCATGGAGTATTTTTCTTTTTGATGAGTGTGAAGATTAATAGTTAACAATGTGGTCTTCTAATGGGGGTTTAAAGTGTTCTTCCCTTTGAGAAACTTTAAACACAAGGACATATGTCCATGTTCTTGTTTTAAGGATACACAACGAACAAACATCGGATTGAAAATCCTTTTGGGAATAGTTTATGGCCTTGTATCAGACTAACACTGTTGTCATATCAGCCATACCACTCTCACTTGTAGTGATCATTTCAGTTCTTGTGTTACATGACCAATGCTTTATGTGTCACATTCATTTCATTTGCCGTGGCTGTAGTTGGATAATTAGGTGTATCTGTGTAATTCCAAAGGATCTTGGAATTAGGAGCCATTTCCCACATTCAAAGCACCTCCCATAGTGCTTGGAGCGTGCTGGAGAGGGAAGGAGCATCTCACACGGAGGGAAAGAGCAGGAGGAAGGAAGAAATACATCAGTTCAAAGCTTCATTCATTTTTTTCTCCCTTCTCAGCTGCCTGCCACTCCCAAACATGTGGGAGATGTTCTGGTGCTGAAAGCTATGGCTCACTCCTTTATTGAGCTATTCTGTGTGATAAGTCAATTTGCTTTGGACATACCAGAGACAATAGATAATTGTGACAGAAAACTGCAGGGCAGGCTCACATATTACAGCTTGTTAACTGTTCAGTTAATAGAAGGATGCTTTTCCTGTACCTTCCTATTCCTGGAATCACCGTGCTTGGGTAACTTGCCCAAATCCACAGAAGTTGCTCGCACTTTTGCAGTCCAAATACAAAAATCACACAGTGAGTCGCAGTGCATTCAACTCTCTTTTTGCACATTTACCACAACAATACTTTGCATTATTTCTCTTTTGTTCTGCCATGACATCCAGGAGCAGGAAAAGATGAATCCACAAGGAACTTGCTTTGCTGCCTCTCAAACTGGAGAGGGGAAACATTTCAGCATACCAAAGGAGTCGTGCTGTTTTTCAGGAAAATCTCATTCATTTAAACATTCTACCTCACCTATTTGCTTAAATGTAGGTCTTGGCTCTTGCACCTCTTTTTTCTGTGCAAACAAGTATTTGTGCAGGTTACCTTCGCTCAACTGCAAAACTTGTTACCAGGGCAATCAGGCCAATATACCTCACATGAAAAGGCAAAGGAAACTTTAACAGGGAAAACCCAGTGAAAAAAGGGGGAGTTTTTGGGCTGCTGCAGAGCTGGGCAGAATGAGAAAGGCTCCCTCATGACACCACTGGACAGTGACAGCACTTGGAGTGAAAGTCTCTGCATTAACAGGTTTTGCCACTCCAGGAATGGGAAATTTCTCCAGATATTTCATCTGCTGGTGCCTCCTACCCTGATGTTATGTAACAGAGATTGTGCTGGGATCTACCACCACAAAGCACAACCTCCCAACACCAATGAGTTAAAAACTGTCTGGGCACCTAGCCCAGATGAATAACATCCCAAATGTTGAAGGAAGTAGCAAGGGAAATAGAAAAGCCTTTGACAGAAATTGTTGATAGCTTGCTAAGGCTGAGGAGGGAACCAGGGAATTTGGAGGTTGCTAACGTTGTTCCTATGTGTAAGAAAGGATCAGGGAGGATCCAGGAAATGACATAGCAGTGAGCTTGGCTCCACTTGCAAGAACAATATAAGAAACATAAAAAGGGGACAGAATACTTAATTAGGTGATATAATATACGCCCATGTTCATGGATGAACTATAGAGGTCTAATTTTTCCAAGTGTTTCATCTTCAGGTGGTTCCTTCTGAAAAACACCAGTATGAAACTTCTTACAGACAGAATAAAAGTTAATGAAGTGGGCAGAAAGGGAAAGGTTTGATAGAACCCTGAGGTTAAGTAAATTGTCAGTGATGCTGCAGCACCATGCAGATCATTGTATGTCTGATATCAGACTCTCTGGTGCCATTGCTGACGTGGGAGCTGATGTTTGCACTTCAGATGAATCCATTAGAAAAATAGACCAAGTCATTTTCTGGCCTCAGTCATACTGAGAACTCAAAAAATTTAAACCCATTAAGTAAAATATTTATGGTTTACATTCAAAACAAATTGAGAACAGGTTCACTGCAGTCCAGGACAAGTGCAACACTGACATCAGTGGGACCATCATGGATTTAGATTTCTATGAACCATTCAGAAGCTGCTCCACTGGTGCTTCTCAGTGGGGACAGAAATAAAATATTTTATGGGATTGAAATTCTTAAGAGCCTTCTTGTTTTATCTGGTGGAATATTAAGACTGCTACAGACCAGAACAGAGAAAAGCAACCTGGAAACATTTTGTTTGGACAGAGGAGAATGTACACAGAGAGCAGGAAGATGCTGTAATATATTGCAATATTTTAGAGCCAGTGAGCTGCAAGAAGCTGAGCATGCCAGTCACAGGAGTAAGACACACTTGAGTTAGTTAAGAAAACATTTCTCCAGCTCTGAGCACAACATACAGATATGTGCTGGAAAGAAGAAAAGCTTTAAGTGGCATAAATAAGATGAAGGTGGATGAGGATGGCATTTTTTCCCTAAAAGCTTGAAGCCCTGGTGAAACGCATCTCCTGGTTTTATGTGTTGCTTCTAATGATACGAAGCAAATTGCGGAGATTAAGCTGTTGCATAAGTGAGCAAGCAGCATGAGTCAGGGGGTTTGGGAAAAGTGAGTCACAGCGGGAAGGGAACAGAGCCAGGGTTGTAGCTCAGAGAGAGAGAGACTAGCAAGAACATTTTCAAGATCTAGATAACAGCCTGAGAGAATGGAGTGCAGAAGAGAAGCAGAAAAACTACCTTTAAAAGAGGGAACCATACAAGAGGGTTAGAGAAAGCTATAGCTAAAAAGCAGGTCAAGCAAAATTTTTGTACACAACTGGTGGTTGAAATACAGAGCAGGCTGCCAAAGTCAGCAGTGGAAGGACAGAATTGTGTAAATCACTTCAAGAGGGAGTGTGGGCACATTTTTGGAAAATGAGGGAATCATTGGGTATAGCCATTAGTGAGGCTTGTGGAATTAAAACTATGAAATGCAAGTTGATTTATATTTTGAAGAAATAGAGGAGCAAGCTCTGCTGCCCTCCATGGTTCTCACACTACAGCTGTAGCACCCTGCAAACCTCAAACACTTGTCTGTGCGACTCAGAGCATTCTCTTAACTTGCAGAGAGTTATGGATGGGAAAGTCTTCCAAAAGGAACTTTCTAGAACAGCCCTGGAAATTGCTGCAAAAGGCAGTATTTATATTAGGTTGAGTCACTGGGGTTGGATGGCCCTGTTTACCACAGCACAGCTGAGGACTTCCATTCACATTTCTGAAAAAGCAGCGTGGCTCACATGTGATTTAATCAGGACGTGGTGTCCTTAATTGTTCTCTTTCTGCCCCACTTCTCCTTAGACTCTGATCTTGACTTGAATTTAAGGATTTTATACAGCAACTTGATAGAGGCCCACACCACTCAACCCATTCTAGGCACAGCAAGGTTTGACCAAGCACAAGCCTGTAGGAAAAACAGCGTGAGTTTCCTATAATTAAAGGCTCTGTTGTGATGCTTAATGGATCTGAATTTAGAGTATTCAGAGAACCTGAATCCTGTGCTTTGCAGTCCCCCAAATCCTTGACTTTGGAACTGTCCCATCCTTTCAGTGCAGTATTCTGGATGTAACACTTATGAGCAACAGACAGAAATTCAAGTAGTCAATCCTAACCCATTTTGCAAATATTTTTTCTAACCAAAGTACAAATAAATCCCCTAATAAGTTTGATTTTGAGTGGTCTACTGAAAGACTACATAATTATCTGAGTTCAATTATTACAATGATCAAGACACTGAACGTAACCCAGCTCCATTTTCAAGTAAGATTGATCTGCAAAAGGATTGTTAGAGACACCCAGGCTATTTCAAAGAAATTTTCCACCTACACAGGATGTAACTGTCCAGAGAAAAACCGTCTGGGAATAAAAATCTGAGCAACATCATTGATCAGACTCAGAGTCACAGTGAGTTTAAGAACCAATCTATATTTCACAGGTTGCATGCATCAATAATCAAATACCATTCAGGTTTTTTAATTACTTAATACAAACTTCCTGCCCTTGTTTACATGTGGTGAAGAGCACAACCTTTAGAAATGTTAGTTGAGATTAGAAGATACAAAGAAGAAAAAGAAAGAGCAGATCACTTTTATCAGTGGTTACTGATGCAATTTATATGGTTTACCTGGACGAACAAATATCTGTGCAACATCTAGAAATGAAATTTAAACAAAGTTGATGAGGAATGATTTGGGAGTGTTTTCAGGTGTTTTCTTATCAGGCAAGATATTTGCTTAAGGCAGAAGCCTCGCCTATAGAATAAGCTGCTGAAACACTTCTGGAGTTGAACTCTACCATGATGACACAAAATTTGGAAAAGAGGATGTAGAGGAAAGATGCTCAAGAATGAGCTTGTAAAAGCCCCATATTTTCTTTCTAGATCTGTTTCTTATACTGCACTCATCACTGTGGTATCTTGAGTGCTTTCCAGTAGTGCATTAAGCAACATGACAAACATCTGTCACATGTTTCTTCTCTCACCCTCTCCCCAGAGGGACAAGTGTGTGCAGTGGAGAGTCTTGTTTTAATTTTTTTAATTATTATAAATACACATGCACGTAACACATTATTAAACATTCATGCTAGAGAGGAAAGGTCAGACAATTTATCTTGCTTTCAGGATTAAAGCTGGTGAGCTCTGTGATGTTCCTGTGTCACACCCTTGCCCCAGATTGCAGTGTCTTCCCAGAGACCAAATCATGGTCATGGGTGTCTGCACCAGGCAGAAACCCAAAGCACGGATTCCCAATGCCCTCCTTTACTGCTCACACTTAAGTCCAGGGATTCTGTCAAGAATGATCAAATGGAATGAGGAGGTGGAATTTAGGGAAGAATATGTGCTTTGTATAACCCCCATCTCATTCCCATATTATTGCATTTGATACAGATGAAAAGCAGGAATTGATAGAACCTCAAAATCACTGTCAGGTCAAGAGGGCACTGTGTGAGACATGGTAAATCTAGGAATCTCATGCATTGGAAAAGTCTGATTTCAACTGGAAAAATAAGTTCTTAGAATAATGGAATGAAGACCTGGGAGTGACTATTTCCTTACAGAGGGGACATAACTGGGAAAAAAATCTGGAAACTTGAGTTTGGTCATACCCTGAGGAACTGCAGATAGACAATTTACCCACTCAAGAGCCTTGAAAAGATAGTGGGAATCCCAAGTCAATATTGGCCTCACCTGAGAGAGATGGTGCCATTTCCCATGGGCAGAGAATTGTGTGTGTATTGGTAAATAAATAACTCTACCTCTACCACCTCAGAGAGAAATGGAGTTGCTCTGCCAAATCCCAAGGAAACTCCAGTGTTGCTGTTGCTTCCTTCCTATTACTTCCACACCTCTATTTCTCCAACAACTCTCTGGACAGTTAGGAAACAGACTATTTCTGTAATGGACAATGATCTGGGTCACACTGAGTGCCAAGAGCTGGAGCCTCCTCTCTGGCCTGGCTCACAAGCAGAGCTGCAACATCACTGCTAAATGTGTGGAAAGTGCTCCTTTCTGTGCTCCATGAGGGCTGGGCTGCTCCTGGGGTTGTACCAACACAATCCACGTTTGGCACTGCTTTCAGCATTGAGATCTTCACTGACTCTCACCCCCTATCAGTCACAACAGCAGGACACGTGTAACTACTGCAATACAGGAGATGTCAGCACTGAAACCTTTCCAGGTGTCTGTTGTTCTCCTCCCACCGTATTTCCCTTAAACACAACCTTTAGGCCACCAGCCTTGCTCCACCATCACTGATTTCCCTGCACAAGTGGGAGCAGAACCACTCCAAGCATGGCAACCTTACCACCCTCGCCCAGAGAAGGCAGGAGGCTGCTCTCCTGCCCACCCTCACTTCCCACCTTTTATAAGCCCAGGTCTTGGCCATAACATCAAAATCCTCCAAGAGTTTCCAAACGGGGAGGCAGCTAGCAGGCAATAATTGGGAAAAACTGTTTTTCTGTCAAACTAAACTTACCATTAAGAACATCCAAAGACCGTGAGTGCATAAGTAAATCTATGAGTCATTTTAGCTGGAATAGCTTATTATTCGATGCATTTTAACTAATCCATCTTAAAAGGCAATTCGTGTTTACATATATATGAAGCTCCTAAAGATCAAATAAACTCTCTTTGTTCCAGCACAGTCTGCAACAAAAAGGATTGGAATTGTACAAGTGTTTTATTTCCACAAAACAAAAGAACTAGGAGTACAAAGCTCATGAGGTCCCTGAAAAGACTTGCCTTGAGCTGCCCCATGTTGGGGTGGCAGGGGGCTGCCAGTTGTAGTCCCCAAAAGTCTTCACACCTGAGAATGTGCTTTTCAGTGTCAGGACACAACAGTGAGATCAGCAAATCCTGCACCAGCACAGCAACTTCAGGACTGACACCGTGCAGAAATGCAAAGACCAGCCTAACATAAAAGGGCTTCAGTTTCCTTGTTGGATAAAGGGAAGATGTATGTAAAACATTTGGACATTTGGAGAAAGGGTGAATGTTGAGAATTAATTCAAACTGTTGATGGTTTATTTTTTATTGAATCTTGTGGTAAAAATTGTTTTCATTTGTTATGAGAAAGAATCCATCATTTTTTCCAAAGCACCACCCAGAATCTGCCACTGGTGATGTTCTAACATCCCCAGTGCCTACACAAATAGAGAGGTCAGCTGAGATTTGTAAACTAGAGATCATAAGTTTTAAGGAATTTGTTTATTCAGCCTAGATTTGTGTACGATGCCAAAATTAAAAATTCATCTCACTGTACTGTGTCATGTTACATTAAAAAGCTCTCTAATGTTTTGGATGTTCAGATGAGAAAGCAAATTGTAATTCATTTGTCAGCACATGCAGTTTAATTATAATTAAGTACCTCCAGCAGTCATAATGAGCAGGCAAAATGAAAATGCTGTTTTTATGCTTGTATAAACCTGCATTCAGTGCAAACTAAAAGCTGCCTGAATTACTCTGAAAAGTGTCGGGCTAGAACTTGCATTTTTAGTTGTACTGTGCAAATACAAACATACATAAACTGTTTCCAGATACTTGAACAGATTGAGTGAATTAGGGGAATTTTCATGGGAATGACAAGAGGCAGATCTCTTCCTGATGAGAAGGCCACCACATACCAAGTCCCATACATGTCCAAAGTATGGAGCATGGGAACCATGCAGGAGATCAGCAGAGTGCTCTCAGTACCAGCAAAACAACGTACTTCTAACTCCTCTCCTTCTTGAGAAAGAGCTGAACTACATTTGTTGAAATTTTCTGGAATAATTCAGCATGAAACATCCAACCAGTGTGGGAAAAAAACCAAAACAAAACAAAACAGGCAAATATGATGAAGCTGCAAGAAGTTTACAGAAAATTCTAGACTGACAAGTACAAAATACTAATGGTATTTGACAAATAAAAGTATTTGGATTGTTTAAAATAACCATATCTGAATATATCTACAAAGGCAGTGTACAAGAACTAAAATGTTACCAGATTTCTGATAGCTGCAAGTGTTGAGATATCCTGGGAGAGCATTTGAACTTTTCTGCCTTCACTTATAGGTAGCTTAAAGATGTGTAAAGCATTTCCACAGGATAAATACTTTCAGAAAATTTAATTACTAATACTGCACTTGTTTGGGGTTTTTTTTAATAAAGATATAGATGAATGTGCAACTGGAACCCACAATTGTAGAGCTGACCAAGTGTGTGTCAATTTAAGAGGGTCCTTCAGCTGCCAGTGCCCTCCAGGCTACCAGAAACGAGGGGACCAATGTGTTGGTAAGTGTTGCTTTCCATTCAATGGTTTTCTTTCTTTATCTACAGTTGCAAACTTCATCTTGGTCATAAAGCAGATGGGTATGTGTGGTGTAAAACAGCTGTGTCACTTTGGAATGCAATGGAACAGTCACTTTACCACTAATTAATCACTAAAACATGGGACGAGGAGCTATTTTAAGGATAATCAACAATTTAAGTTCACAAGCTGAGTTTTGCTAATAGTACCCCTTTTGTTGATTGTTTGTGTTGGGGCATTGCCCAGGGTCCCAGATATTGCCATGAGTCCCCGATGGCAGCAAAGCAAAGCACATCTTGCCCCTGAGATTCAGCTCCAGGGCTGTGGGACACAGCACTCCCTATCCCAGCCCCCATCCCTGCTCCAGGACTGAGCTTTATGAGCACAAATGAAAGAGATGGAAACTCTGAATGCAGGTACAGGAGATTTGCAGCCTCTAAAACCCACCATGCTTTAATCTCTCTGCCAAGATATATTAAAACAATCTCTCTGGCACCCTTGGGAGCTCTGCAAGTATAGCATGGAATTAAATCCAAGTGCAGGGTAAACACTGCATCTTCCCCATCCCATCCTCAGGTGGGGACATCATGCCGAAGTGCCATTACCCTGTTCCTTCCGCCTGCATTTAACACCTCTTTAATCACCATTGCTATAGATAAATTGCTTCTAGAGGCACTCCAGCCTTAAGCCCTAGGTTTGTCAGATAATAAAAACAGCTATGAAAGAAGAAAGTGAAATCCACACATCAGGAGGTGATACTCAAGACAGCCTCTTCTAAGACACTGCACTGGTTTTATGCAGCTTAGGAGAAAAGGATTTGGGGTCAGGGTTTTTTGTCCTCAACAGAACTTGAGGTTTCCCTCTTTCAGGGATCCTGCATTTCAAAATGTAGAAGAATTTTAAAAATTTTATTCTTAATGTCTTCAAAAAGCCTTGCTAAGGCCATAGGTAAGAAACTGGGGAGATTTTAGTACACACCTAGACTAACTTAAATTTCTGGGCATGGCTCTTTCTTCAGGATTCCAATCCAAGGGCTGTAGAAATAAACCCAAAAATTGTTATCTCTTTCCTGAGAGATGTAGATCAGGCCCTGAACTGTCAAATTGGTGTAAACACAGGTGCATCTGATTTTTCTCAGTTCTCTGTGCAGGAGTAGGATGACTAATTTGGAATGCAGGGAGAGGAATAGTTTTGAAGGTCAGGGTTTATTTTTTGTTTTATTTTTTAATATCTGGGATTTATTTGCATTTTTTTATATAGCAGGTAAATTATATTACTGCCATGCAATAGCACTTCTGATATCAAGACCCGTGGTCCTAAATGAAAATCTTACTGGAAACATGACAGAACTGAGAAGAAATGAGAGTGATAGAGCCTTATATCTAAATGTGAACACATTTATGCATCTAAATCTATGCAGGAAGATGTCTGGAAAGCGAAATTTCCCTTCTCCTATTTAGGTCAAAACCAAGACTAACACCTGTGTTACATATTACACACTGACCTAAATTAGAAGTACATCCCAACAGTTAGTACTGTCAGCATTTCAGAATAAAGCCTGTCTTTGGGGATTTTATAACATCTTAGCCAGAAAATGTTCTCAGGGCCAGATCTTGATAGAGGTTCTCCATATGGGAGGAAATGTTTCTCAAATTTGAAAGAAATTTTTCCAGACTATTTTGGCTTGAAGATAGAGGGAGAAAAAAGGATATTTTTAACAATTGGTTGATTTTAATCTAAATTCACTAATAATTACTGACTTTTTTCTGAGGTTTTTTTTTTTAATTTGCTTGTTCACATATTGCCAAATGAGTCTTTTCTGAAATGCATCACTGCAGAGAGAATAAATTGTTTACCAGCATCACTTCAAGCAGATTTGGCCCAATGGATCAGCTGAATTTCAGCCCTCAGATCTGCCCAGAGCTAATGTGCCTAATCTCACGAGGAAAATTCCCACTCAATAAGAGCCAAATCCTGAAAGCATTTATGTATTTAAATGCAGCAAAGCATTGCTCATATACTCATGTTTTAAAAAGTTACTTATAAGAGCTTAGTCCTGCAAAAGTCAAGGATGGAAATCTACTGTGCCTCCTTAATTTATTCCATTTTCACTTCCAAATTTCTCTCTGCAACAAGAGTTACAGTGACAATTGCTACTGTATGGATAGCCAAGAATTTTCCAGCATATGCCTTTTCATTCAGAATCATCCAAAACACTCCACTAAGTCCAGCCCCAAATTTGACACAGAAAGGGTTAACGTCTAAAGATTATTTTTTCACTTGATATTAAAACAAACACTTTCCTCATTATAAAAAAAAAAAGTCTTGGCCTCTTTTTAAACACATCTATGGTGGAAACAGCTGGAGGTAGGAAACTCAAGATCTGGCATGGATATGGGAAGTGCCTTTCTTTGTTCCAGTGAATACTGCTCTGATTTGTGTGAGTGTTGATCCTTTGAAATGTCCCATTGTGTACAAGGACGGAGTATGGCGTGGATTTCTTCACCAAGCTCCAGCAGGCCGTGGCTCAAGAAAGCCACTGCACACACACAGATGATAATGGAATAATAAAACACGTTTTCCAGGCAAAACCAGAGCCACTATCTCCTCCAGAATGCAGGGAAGCCTTTTAAAATGCAGAGGGGTAAGAGAAAGGGGTGGTGCACGTTTTGTGTGGCTGGCAGGTGAAAACCCTGCTCCAATGCACACCAGGAATGCGGACTCTTAGAAAGGCAGCCTGCTCCACCTCAAAAGCAGGGCTGACCCGCAAGGAGAGGCTGTGGAAGGTTCTCAGTGCCCAAGATGCACAGCCAGGTGTGGTGCTGCTGGGTGGAAAGGTATCCAGGACAGACAGCCAGGGGAATGGGAGCAATGGGAGCCCCCTGGGGAGCAAGGCAGGGTCTGGGGATCCCTGTGGAACACAACCACCTGTTTCCTTTTCAAGCCCATTAATTCTCTATCCCTGCCATTGCCCCGTACTTGCACAGAAAGTTTGGACTGTTCCTAATGGAGCTGAAAAGCTTTAGTACATGCCAGGAGTGCTGCATGTGAGGTTTTGGGAAAATGAGCTCCAAGCCACATTGGCTGTGTTGGTCAGCATCGTGTCTGATCCTGAGGGATCCTGGTGGGAAAATTGAACAAAACACTGGGTTTTACCTACACAAAATAAACCAGACCAAGCACTACTGCAGGACTGAGTCAATAAAATAAAGGTGGAATGTACAGTGAGGACAAAGCATAAAAGCTTGTTACAAAATAGTCACAGGAAAAGTTAAAGTGTATCTTGTTAATATCCATGGAAGCAGCCCCCTGCTCACATAAGCTCTTCTCCTGCTTTTAATCAAGTGCAATTAACTTTCCTTGGACACGGGAGAGCAGCAGGGAAGAGCTAGGATTCCAGGTGAACTAACTGGTGTTTTTTGGTGCTGCAGACATCGACGAGTGCACGCTGCCCCCGTACTGCCACCACCGCTGCGTGAACACCCCGGGCTCCTACTACTGCCAGTGCAACGCTGGCTTCCAGTTGGCCTCCAACAACCACACCTGTGTAGGTAAGGATTGCTCAGCCAGGCACAGCAGCTCCCCCAGACACATGAACACCGACACAGGACTGCCACAGTGCAAACTTACAGGAAATAAATAACTACCAGCAAAAGACTGCACTGAGAGGCTCCTCTGCGAGTGATCCGAAAATTACAGGAGTGTTGGAGAAAAATTTAGAGCCTTCTTGAACACCTGTTTTTTTGTTGGCATAGCAGATTTCCAAGGAATATCTAAACCCTTATATTCAGTATTTAATTCTAGATTTAATTATTCTTTCAGTTCTGCTTTATTACTGGTTTTCCAGATATTATTCTCAATTCACACAACAAAGGCCAGAACAGGAAAACAAAGGAATCAATACTCTACCTCTGCAGTCAAGTGTAGTTATCCTCAGCACATGGTAAAGAAAGCCTTTAGGTCACATTTGAATATCTAGAAAATATTAAAAATTAAAACAAGGGTCTCTAAGGGTGACCTTTCAGCAGTGATGTTGCCCTTAGAAATAAAACAATAAGGGAAGCTGCACAGTAAAACTTTAAGACTGATGTCAAGTTTGAAATCATAAGATCTGTTTTAGAAGGATTAGAGTAATAATAAAAAGGTAACTCTGTCTGCTGAAGCACAGAGAGAATGGCTACAAAATCATGAGATTGGTGATGGAGATGGCCAGAAGTTCTTTATAGATGTCATTTATGTATATAAATTCTATATTATATACACAGAAAAATCAAGTTGTGTTTCCCAGCTTCTACCATCCTTTCCAAGCATTGCCAGACCTTATCAAGCACCCTGGCACATTGCAGAGCTCTGAACTAAGACAGGAATTTCTTGCTTCTCACCAAATCATAATACTTTAAAAATTGCCCATGGACACAACAGAACCATGTGGCAACAGTCCACTGGTCCCTTTCCATGGCTCAAATGGAAGGTGGATTCATTCAGCACCTCACCAAACACCCCTTCCCTGGCTTTCCAGCCTCCCAGCCTCATCAGGCACATTTCTACCTGGTAAAGGAAAGCTAAGGTGAAAATTTGTAAATGAATGGTTGCCGCATCAAGACAGACTCTCACATCTGCCACAGTGACACTTGACAGCTGTAGCCATCACATTTGTGTCACAGCTTCTGCCTATGTTGAAAGTGGGTCGATATTTCTTGGAAAATGAACAGAATTGAGGCTTTGGCCACCTTATCTATTCCTCCTGGTAGTATTGGTATGATGCACATCCTTTGCACTGTTGCCAGAAATGAATTCAGAGGAAGAAAAAAAAAAAAACTTTGTGATGAGTTCTCCCCTATTATCATTCATTTTCAGGACTAGAGGTTCATCATACAGAGAGTTACTATCCTCTTCATTGGTTTCGTTTTTCTGAATGCCTCATTTTTGTCAGTTTTGAGTTGTATCTGTAAATTTGTAGTGTTGCTGACATTTATGAGCAATGAACTCAATGGCTTTTTCCAAGCACAGCTCTCTACTCATGGAGTTATCTGATAAACACAAATATGAACGGAAAACATGCAGGAGGGAAATACAAGGGAAAACACTAAAACCTACAGACTGACAGGAGAAGCAGTTAATCAACAGTCTGTGCAAAACAAGGGCTCTAGATTCCAGAGGTGATTAGACTTTATATATAAACTTCCCATTAAAAATTGCTTCTCTTCTCATACCAGTGTCCTCAAACTGTTCTTGGGATGGGCAACACCATGGAAAATGTAGCACAGAAAAATACCTTCCCCCAATATGGTTTAGGCCCTACAGCACTGCAGAATTCTACTGGCCTCAAAGGCTCATGTTATAATTTCAATGGAATTTAAAAGAACAAATTTTCAGAGTAATAAATAGCTCAAATAAATCTTAACCACTGCATGCTGAGAGGCCTTATCAGTATGTGTTCCTTATATCAATTATTTATAGAGACTTGGCATTTCATACCTGAAAAAAAGGCGCTGGAATGTGGAGTTTAATAGCCACATTAAACATTTTTGGGAGAATTCATCACACATTAGAATAACTCTCATTCCTGGAAAAATACTGGTTTTTTACATGGAATGTAAAGCACAGATCTAACACTGCTCCAGTGACTGCAGATCTACATTGACAGAGCCCATTGAGCTTCTGCTGAGCAACAGGCCCATCCTGAGGACTAATCCACCGAGCCTAATTTCCACCTACACAAGACAAATACCTAATTTTTCCTTTCAGACATAAACGAGTGTGATGCCAACAACCCATGTGCACAACAGTGCTACAATATCCTGGGTTCTTTCATCTGTCAGTGTAACCCAGGCTTTGAGTTAAGCAGTGACAGAATCAACTGTGAAGGTAAGACTATTTTTGTCTTGGAAAAGCAAATTTTTTGTTTGTTTTTGTTTTCTCAGAAGCCTTTCTGTGCACTAAGGAACAGAATTGAAGTGGAGACATCCTGTGGGTAGAGTTTGTAGCCAAAAACCTTTAGATATTAATTTTTTATGGTACAAACGGGGCTAATTCACACCTGCAGCTGCAGTCAGGTTCAGGTAGGCATGGGTCTCTCTATAGCATGTGCAAAACAGGACAGAGGTTGTTGCACTTCACATCTCGAGAGGGAAGAATAAGGTTTCTGAACCCTGATTGCAGCAAACTCCCTGGAATTGTGGGTGGTCTAATGCTGATGACCAGTAAATGAATCGGAAAGGAATGCACACCAAAAACAAGGGCAATTTTGTGTGTTGTTAGGCTCCTCTGAAAACAAAACCTCCAATTTCTGATTTTAAGGGAGTGACAGTTGTGCTTTGGAGGTGCTTTGCAGCCTGTGTATACAAACAGCATGTCTCCTGATGATTATACAATCAACACTTTATTTCCTCTGCCAGAGGCTCCACAGGGGTTCCCTAATCTGCTTTTGGACACATGACGACCTCACCCTTGGAGCCCATATCCTTTTTACCAGCCTTGGAGCCAGAGAGGTCCCTGCTTCACCACTGCCCTCCCAAACGGGCTGGAAGAGCTGTTACAGATGCTCCCTCTGCTAAGCCAAGCTGCTTAAGCTAATCCTATTTGAACAGAACAGGGAGCAGCAAGTATGCAGCCTCCAAGGACATCCCTGACCCCAGCCCAAGAGCTGGGCTCAGCTCAGGGGTAGGAGGAGGGAGCTCTGTGCTTTCCAAGCCAATCCCTCCTCTTGATAGGTTTAAATTCATTTCCTGTTGATGGCACACACTGCTCAGTTCTGTTTCACACCAGGTTTCCCTCAGGAGGCACTGATGGTTACACAAGGATAAAAAGGCAGCAGAATAGTATCCACTGATTATTATTAGAAGGCAAAAAAAGACCTTTCCCTCTTTCCCAGAGAACTACTCCATGAGTGTAGGGCACAAGTACAAAGGCAACATTTTTGCCTTACTAACTAATCTCACAGCTGTGTGTTTTTTCCCTAAAGTTATCACATTTTGGAATACTGCAAGTATACACAATTTCAAGAGTTATTTTCCCAAACCTGTTCTGAAGTCTAATTTAGCTTCTGCTTCCTCAAACCCAAAATTCTCCTTTTGGAGAATTACTAACAAAACCCCAGTAGAACTCACCCTTCCATTTTCAAGGCGTTAACCATCACACTTCAGGTTTTTGATAAAATTCTTTTCAGACAGTTTTGGGGTTTTTTTCAAGTATTTAGCTATTATATTTAGTTCTGTAACAAGGTAAATTTTGGAAGCCAATAAGATGAAGCTCTTTTGCTCTCTGCAGACACTGATGAATGCAGAACCTCAAGTTACATATGTCAGTACCAGTGTGTCAACGAGCCAGGAAAATTCTCCTGTGTGTGCCCAGAAGGATACCAGGTAGTAGGAGGCAGGACATGTCAAGGTAAGTGCCCTCCCCTTGGCAGGCTCAGCCCTGCATTATTTACACCATTTCAGGCAAGGCTAAGAGTGCTTGCTAGCTAAATGGTTATATTTCATGACAGGATTACTGTGCTGTTAGCAGAAGATACGTTGATAAAGCAGTTGATGATTCATTAAATGTCATAGCCTTATTTGAATCTTTCAGCTCAAGCTCCAAGTCCTTTGGATTCCTAGGACAAAATTTCAGTTTTTGCAACCCGCAGGGAAAACTTGTCTTGGATGTCAAGTTAGTGGCTCTAAATTTGAGATCCCTGAACAAAATCAGGTCATTTTTTACAGACATGAAACATGGCTTTATATCCTGCTTCTTTTCATGGAGACTGCTAAATTCAGTCACAGTAAAAATTAAAGATCTGTTTCTTCTGATAACAGGGGGAAAAAAATGCAAGCCTTCAGCAGCCTAGATAATTCGTGTGTAGAAAAATAAATGTTCTGGCCAGGTGCCACCAAATGCCAGGATTTTCAAGTTTGTGGTTTTTCCTCACTGGTGCTAAAAGTCTCTGCATCTTATTAGAGAATATTGCAGAACAATATATTAAGTGCAAGAACTATTGCTTCTGTAATGCAGAACCTGATTTAATAGCCAGTATTTTTAGAAATAAAGAGGTGTGACAATTAAGGGCAGAAAATAAGAGAAAATAATTCTATCAGTATTTTGTTTTACAAAATCCTGATTAACTTCTTTCCCTTCTGAAGAACAGCAGCTGACACTGAGCATTGCGGGATAGTTGATTTAAGCATCTAAAAACCTGTTTGTGCCTTCCAAGAGATTACACTTGGATAAAGCCTTTCTGTGCCTGAGTGAAATTCAGGAGACCATGCGGGTACACAGTGGGGCTCTGGCACTGACAGGAACTAGAGCATTAATACAGTCAAGGCTCACAATCCCCACCTCTCTTCAAGGTTCTTCTCCCAGGCAAAAAAGAAAAGCTCTACTTTGCACAATAAGCAAGTTTTCACTATTCCTTTTAAAGCTATTTTAGTTAAAATACAGCCATTAATGAAGCGTTTTAGACCATGAAACCAAAATTATTCAAAATGAGAAATTGTAAAAGGCAGGCAATCACAATTCTTCCTTGAGACTTTTTCCTCTGTCTTCAGAACACCTTCTGCTGTAAAATCATTATTTGCTAATTATAAATTTGACAGCATTTCCACAGTTGCATTACATATGATTAATGTGCATCTCCGGTCAACTAAAAGCATTCATTCTTGCTTACCACTCAATAAACAAGTTTATTCCACTTCTGCATAGAGAAAGCCTTTATAGCCAGGTCCCAGAAAACAAGACAAGGACAAGACCATGGAAAGCTGATGGGTTTCAACAGACAAGCAGGTTTTTTTGCAGTACTTTTATTGCACTTTTGTAGCAACCCCATTTCCATCTGCTTTGACACAGTCCTTTCTCCTTCCTCCTAGATATAAACGAATGTGAGACCACTAATGAATGCAGAGAGGATGAAATCTGCTGGAATTACCACGGAGGGTTCCGTTGTTACCCCAGAAATCCTTGTCAAGAGCCCTATGTCCTTACCTCGGAGAAGTAAGGGAAAAATTAAATCTTGTGTTTTCAGGCTCGTCCTCAACAGGGGACATAACGGAAGGAAGCAGAAAAGTGTATTTTAATGTCTTTCCATGTGCTTTTACCCCTGTTTGTGTGGCAGCCGCTGCGTGTGCCCAGTGTCCAACGCCATTTGCCGGGAGCTGCCCTACTCGGTGGTGTACAAGTACATGAGCATCCGCTCCGACAGGACCGTGCCCTCCGACATCTTCCAGATCCAGGCCACCACCATCTACCCCAATACCATCAACACCTTCAGGATCAAGTCTGGCAACGAGAACGGAGAGTTCTACCTGAGGGTGAGTACTGGGGGCAGTCAGACCCTGCCTCCACAGTGCCTTGTCCTTGCGACAATCCCAAACGTCCCCGTAAGGATTTCACAGCATCGCAAGTTTCATCAGCCTTTTGGTGCTTCCTTACCAAGTGTGCTTGGTTTCCAGTTTTTACCAAGCCTTTTACTTTCCTACCTGAAAACCCTAAATTGTGACTCCACCTGTTTCTTTCAAACATGGGAATATATAGCAATCCTGGGACACCTGTGTCAGATTCACACAAAATACCTCCCTGCCTTTCCCTCTCTGTACCAACACCCCCGATAAATGGATTTAGGACACAATTCTAGAAAGACTCCTTGCACAATTACCTCAATTACATTTCTCATTTTGCAAAAGAAGTAAAGACATCAATAATAGCATTCTAGAAATCTGTGCCCCATCCCAAGCTATGCTCGGGCCAACTTACAACGGTTTTATGTTGAAACTTAATTAAACCTTTATTTCCCCTAGTAAAAACCATAGAAGTTCAAATTACTTGGGGTAACAGTATTTCCTGTTGGTGGGATATATCCAAGTAGATACACATGAATGGGAGGGTCTAGAACATCTGCTTTTAAATATTTTTTTTAAGAAGTCTTATTTTCTTGAGTCCTTATAATATTTACAAATTCCTGGGAAATCCTTTTTCCTTCATACATGGCTTTACACTCAGTAAACCAGAATCTGTACAAAAAGCTTCTATCAGAAATACAGTTATTGGGAGGTTTTAATATTTAATTATTTGTCTTCAAATCAGAAGACTAGGGGCTTTTGATAGTACATCCAACAAGTGTACCAAGGTATGGCATTGCTATTTATATCATGTTTATCCAAGGTGGGAACAGCGAACTACTCCTTCATATATCACTTGTTGTGACATAAATCCAGGGAAAAGCACTGGATTACAGGTTACACATCCAAACTCCATAACTATCTGCAAAATACAAACTACTTGCTTAAAATGGAAACAAGATCACTGCAGGTCCCACTTGGGTTAGACCCCAGTGTGGCCCTCAGACTGACCTTTGGAGTAACAATTCCCATCTCCTGTTGCCACCCAACAAGAAATCATAGGCCTTAAATAAGGAAGCACATGTTTATTCCTGCCAGGGGACTGTGGTAAACAAAAGCTTACTTGGAAGTTATTCCTACTGTTTTAGTAAAATGCTGAGCTGGCTCCTGGATCCAGCAGATGGATCAGATTCATCTGTGCACCCAACTCATGTGACAAGGGGAGAAAATAGTTATTGTCAGCAAAGGCAGAGATGGAGTTTACCCTTTTATCATCTTGAAATGACAAAGCTGTTTGACAAACAACCAGTATAATCCCAGACTGGGAAGAGAACTTTGAAGCAGACAACATGGGGATGGCAATAGGCACACATCAGTAACAAAAATTCCCAGTGTTTACAAGGACAGCACAACTTCTGGAGTATGAGCCACAAGACAGACTTTTGAGCTTCCCTCCACTGAACAAGCTACCTCACTGTTAAAGACATTAGGGCTCTTGTTTTACTCATTCTCTCTCTGTTTCAAAAGCTGGTAGATGGGAATAAAAACAAAGACCATCCTGGGATAGATTACCACTTCCCACATTCTCTGGGAGACAGCAAAATCAGATTTTGTAGCACAGTTTATTCCTCTGGGTCTCGGTCAGGTGAAGTTTTCCCTGCAGCAAAGCCAGATGTGAGCTTACTCATGGCCATTAGGAAGAGTTAAAAGAACACTTGCCTTGTGCATGCCTGTGCTGAGACAGAGCTTTGCACAGTGTGGTAACACAGCAGCTCTGGGATGCTGCTGGGAGTGCTGTGGGTTGGACTGAGCTGGGCTTTGTTGTGTTGTTGTTGCAGCAAACCAGCGCTGTGAGCGCGATGCTGGTGCTGGTGAAGTCCCTCTCCGGACCCAGGGAGCACATTGTGGACCTGGAGATGCTGACAGTGAACAGCCTGAACTACCGCACGAGCTCGGTGCTCAGGTTAACAATCATAGTGGGACCTTACGCCTTCTAGGGGTTTGCAATAACCCTGCCACTCGCAGCAGCCAAAGAATATTATCAGAAAGAAAGCACTTACTATTTTTATTTATAGATTTTGCTCTCTTTTTTAAAAGAATTTTAGTAAGTTGATATCTTTTATTCACACATTACACCTGTAATTCCAAATTAGTAGATGTGTTCCATAGTATAACATGGGCATTGTCACTTTCTGTATAAAGATTTAAATCTTTTTTTTATTACCTTCCTCGGTCTAGATACATATTACGCTTTTATATGAGAACTGTATGTTCATACTATCCTGTAAAACTTCACACACCCTTTCTAGCCAAATAGGTCATGCAATTTAAAAACAAAACAGAAGATCACTTTTATTTTAAATTCTAATGCAGCTACACTGAATCCAAAAAAAGAAAAGAATTATGTAATACAAATGATACACAAAGTAACAATTATCTGATAAGCTAAAATATATTTCTTCTTTTTAACTACTTTGTAACAAAAGGTAACAGTCAAAAATCTATTTCTGTAGACATGTATGTGCTATCACAGTTGGGTTTTTCTAATCTGGGTTGGAGGTAAAGTTACCTTGTAAGAAATGCTTTGCATCAGGTTTTTGTATGCAGATTGTGTTAACCATGCCATGGAATAACATTATGCTCTCTCCAAGAAAAATAGACCATAGGAAGAAAATTTCTCCAACAAAGAAAGAAACTCCAAACAGAAAATCACCAGGCAGGGCACAAATGTCCATGAGAACACTGTTGGTAGTTACTGGTCAGAAGGATGCAGCATATTCAGACTGAAGTTCACATAGTATTTTTCCAGAAATATTATGTTGTATACTAAGAATTGAGTGCATTTTCTTATTAAGTTATATCACTTTCAGGCACTCAGTCCTGTTCCTGCTCTTACAGCTCAGATGTATCATGTACAGTGTTCATAAAATTTATTTCTAATTCAAGAACTAATAACATCTTTTGTAATATGTAAAATCTTATTTCTTGTTTAAAATGTAGTAGTTAATCTTTTGATGTACAAAATTTTTAATAAAGATCTCTTACCATATTGTATTTGGTCTATTTCAAGGTAATTTGTTATTACTGCCATTATTGCCACATACTGTGGGAGTTGGCAAAGCCATGCTGAGGACGGCAGAGTCAGAGGGATCCAGATCTCAGCCCATACAGGATGAGTTCTTGGAAGACTGAAAACACAATTCCTTTGTAGAAGGACAAGCCTGCTGCCTACTGAGATTTAATTTTACTGACAGCAAAAGTTCACTCCAGAACAAAACTCAGAACAGGCCACAAGCACTGTGGTTGAGGGTCACACATCCCCCCCGCTCGGGCAGACTGCAGAGCAGGACCCCATTATCCAGTGATCGTTCCTTCAGGAAGCCATTTGTGGCTTTAAACAAATACTTCATCTGCCAAAAGGGTCGCAGCACACGGCTGCAACACAGGCCAGAATATCCTGCTGGTGTTGGGTCACGTTCTCTTTGCCTGGGGCCCTGGAGCAGCAGGGTGAGACCCTGGGCACCCCTCACCCCTCCCTGCAGGGAGGAGCTCACCAGTACGAACCCCCTTGCTCTGTAGGGGGATTTCACTGGGGTTTGCCATGGTGAAAAGTCTCTGCTACAGAGGATGGCTTGTAGGGAGCTCTCCTCTCCCCAGAGAGATTCCTCCCCATTCATCACTACAAATCCACGCAGTCTGAAAGGCAGCTCCTCATTCCACACAAGTACTGAGCAAAATGCCCCTCCTGCTCCTCCAAGCATTTCCTGTGGCAAACAGCACATGCTCACCTCCACACTTCCTTTAATTAACTTTTTCTCTCAGTGTAGGCTGCCCTCACAAACGAGCTGTGCTGCCCCTCAGGCATCCTCCTCCACCCCCAGCATCAGCACTCTTCTTTTACATCGACTTTTAACTTGCAAATTGTGCAATTCAGCATTGCCCACTCCAAGAAAATCAATTTTGGTGCTTTTAAGTTTAAAATGGGCAGTTCTCTCTTGAGAGAGTCCAGAGGAGGCTCAACTAGCTTTGCCTCCTTAAGACCCCAGACTTGAAGGGCACCAGGTTTGGTCTCTGTAGCAAATTATGGAACCACAAATCATCCCTGCAGTTCCCAAGCTGCCAGGCTCTGCCTCGAGGATTTACTCTACCTTCATGCTCTGCCAATTTTTACATCAGTTTCACCACCAGCACTTTTAAGCCTTCCTTTTAAATCTGTTTACCCAACAGTGACCCAAAATTGATCATTACATATAAAAATATTTATACACCTCTCAAATGGCAGCAGCAGCAGCAGAGGCCGTTGTACCTCACAGATGCGCCCACGTCCTCCTCAGCCTGCACAGTCCTCCACACCTCACTGTGCTCAGATACCTGCCCTAACCCATTTTATTTACACTCAGCTGTCCTGTCAACCCTGCTCCCTGGCTGTTTGCAACATGCAGGTGTCCACCAGACCACAGAGAGCCCAAACTGCCCAAGTCAGAGACTACCACACAGCTCAGGAGTGTGGTTCCAGCCACTTGCCATGATTCTGCTGCAGGCTGGTTGAGCCTGAAGGCGGTCACTGGGTGTGGGCAGCGCTTCCATGAGAGTCAGGAGCTGGAATAACAGCAGCCCCTCCAAACCAAAACAGGAGCAGAGCCGAGCTGTGCAGAAACTGGCAGGGGGTGGTTGGTTTTGTTTTGGGTAGGGGTGGGGTACATGACTGAGCCTGAAAGGAGCCCACAGTCAGAATGAGAAGATAGTTCAGAGCCTGAACAAGGAAAGCTTTTGTACACCAAAAAAACCCCACCTTTCTAGGAGGGAAACCTGCAGGTTCTCCAATTCTCCAAGCAAGCAGAGCTTCACCTGTTCCCTGCAAATTATATGGAACTGCAGCAAACATGCAACAAGAGTTTGAAGAGCTACTTGGGTTATAAGGGGCACTGAAACCCCAAGAAATTATATGAGAGCAAAGTGTTTGCTCAGCCTTCTCTGTATCCTGCTGCCATGACCATTACCAATAGCACACTCCAGGAAGGATTCTCATATAAATCTTTCCATGTTGGAGAAGAATCTAAATCAGGATCACATGCAAAGTTTAGTATCTTCTCAGAAACAGAAAACAGGGAGAAAAGGGAGGGAAAAAATAGGACTGAGTAAATAGAACTTAAGGAAATCAAAATGCAAGTTCATTCACTTCCCCAGGACCACCTGAACGCAGTGCAGTGGGATTATTTTGCTTGGAAGGCTCACAAATGCAAGTTTGTTGTTGAATCTCGTTTCCATGGCTGCAAAGAGTTGCTTGTGTTTTGAACGATCATCCGTGTTTCTAACTTTATAAGTCTCCTAATAAAATATAGAACAGCTGCTGCCCCAGTCAGCTGTTGAGCATATGGAGCCCACCAGGGACAAAGCCCACTGTTAACACGGAGAATTATTTTTAACGCCCTCACATATCTAAACCTCCCCATCATCTCAGCAAAATGGCAAAATTCCACACTTCCCAGCTGGGGGAACACCTGCGTCATGCAAAACTGAACTGGGCTGCATCTGCTACAAAACCCAATTTTATTTCATCTGGCCAGCAGAAAAAAGTGATCAGCCTCAGTGAATAGGGCAAAAAGTTAACTGTGTTTTATATCTGGGGAAAAGCAGATGTCTAGTTAAGATGTTTATACAGCAAACATTTCTGTATATATTAGGAGGAAAGAGAGCTGTTTAATAAAACAGGGTTGGGTTAGAGTTGCCAAAGCAAATTTGAAGGGCAGTACAACAGCTTTTGTACTTTTTGCATGGGAAAAGATATGAAATCCTGTTTTATATTGATATTGATTATGTGCATTGAACAAGTAACTTTTTTAAGTGACCTCGAAGTTAACTCTTTAAAGCCTCACACTTACTGTGTGCATTTGTGCAGCAGAAAAAGCAGCGGATATCATGCCACAGCAATATGACCAGGTAGCATTGAAGGCATCCCCTGATTTATTCTCTGCTACCTCAGCAATCACCTTGATACTGGAGGAGGGGCCAAGACACCCAGCAATGCTTCCTGCAGAACAAAGAAATTGAATTAGGTGAGCTCCAGGTTTTGTTGGCAAACACACTCACTCTGTCAGTCACATGCTGTTTCTCTTGAGATAAATTATTTTGCTTTCTGATCCAGAATCCCAGTAGTCACAAGAAACATCAGGACTCTGCATCCCTGCTCCCTCACAGAATTGCATCTGGATAATTAATATTTCTTAATTTTTATAATATTTTTGTAATTTCTACATAACCACACAGTACATATATATTCAAACAGGATAAACATTCAAAAGCTGCAGCTCTCAGCTAAGCACTCCAGCAGCTCCTGCCCTGCAAACACATTCTGCTGCACTTCATTACATTGCTGTAATAAGACATTCTTTTTTTTTCTCCCCCCTCAATGCTTAAGACACCCCCTAAAGCTTCTGCAGGTCCACAAAAACTCCCAAAGCAAAGGCATGCCCATCCCCATCCATACACCTGAACAAGCACACAGAAACGCTTTCAGATTGAGCAGTCTGCCAGCTGGGTTGACAAAAGCAACCTATTTGCACTGTTAAACTCTGAAACCACAGCCATGGAAGTTACACAGACACCTCAAGGTTTAAATCCTGCCAGTGCCACTCCAGAGACATCTGAACCTGTGACCACCTCCTCTGGAGGGTCACATATTCTTCTTGCACTGGAGTGTCTCTGTGCAACATATAGGAATGTTTCCTATACAGAATATATACAACAAACACCCAAGTGGGAAGTCAAAAGAGCAAAATTCCTGCAGGCGGCATGGAAACTAGGAAAACAAACAAATTTTGGAAGCTCGGAGCAAGGGCTGCAGAGGGGAAGCCAACATACCAAAACAGCAGGGTAAAAGGCATTATTAAAATCAGTAAGTCATTCTCTGAGAAGCTCAGGCTGTACAGGAACAAGGCAAATGGAAATGTTCCTGAGCTCTGGAAGGTCACACGTGAAAACAAACACGGCAGGCCAGAGGAGCAGCTTGCTGCACTGCAAATCAAAACTCTCCCAATCACAGAAGAAAAACAACATCCCAGGAGGCTGATGGGGCCAAGGAGGGACCCACACATTAGGGGGACAAGCAAAAAATAATAATGTCATGGCAAAAGAAACATGAAGTGAACCTTTCTATTGCATGACTGAAGGAGGAATTTGGCATGACAGCACTGTGCCAGAGCTGCTCTTACAGGCAACATACCAAAGGACCCGTCTCGGAGTAAGAACTGGATAAAAGAAGGGGAACAGAACGTTTTGCTAATGATAGCCAGTTGTTCAGGTAAAGATGAGCATCCTCTGGAAAACAGAGCCCTTACAGTGCTCTGAATATTGAGCAGGAAATGCCAAATGAAACCAAAGGGGATAAATGCAAAGTGATGCACGTGCAGGAAGTTATCCCAGCATTATTTGAACAGCAAAGGCTCCTGGACTGACCACGGCCTCCCAGGAGAGTGCCAGGGTTATGGCAGACCATTCAAAGAGGAAACCACAACTCCAGAAAGCTAATCCTGGATCAGGAATAACGGGGGAACAGAGCAAGGAATGAAGCTGAACCTTGTGTAAATGCACTACAGCATTAAACACAGCTCAGAGCTTGGGTCCTGTCCCCCTCTTACGGCAGGGTACTGGGAATGTTAAAGCCCAGACCAGGCTGAGATTTAACTGCACACATTGACAGAAAAGCCTCCCAAGAGCCATTAAATACGTGGCTGTCCTGGACAGGAGCTGTTCCCCTGGCACCCACGGGCACAGGGGAAGCATTTCCAGTCTGCCATTGGCAGCTTCAAAGCTGTTCCACACCCTGGCCAGGAGCTCTGCCGTCAGCACTGTCTGTTATGATGCCAAATGCCCAAAAGCTAGAAATCCCACCAGAAGGAAGAAGGCAGGCAGCCTTCACAGAGCATGTTGGTGCTGCATCCATTGCCTGCATTAGTGAGTTTTTTGTGTAGTTGCTGCCAGCACTGGGTTCAGTGCCCAAATATCACACTCAGCGCAGCAGTGGCCACAACTGCACCAAAGCCAACTCAGACAGCAGTAAATGTTTGCAAAAAAAGTCACCTCCAAGGGAGAAAAATTTTACTTCTGCCCAGTTAAAGGCACAGCCTGGGGGAAAGCAGCAGGCACCAGATCACTGCAGATAATGGTGTTTCCAGGAAAGCCATTTCTGGACACACTTATCAGGCATGAATTGACCCTTGGAGTGATTAAAACTGAGATTTGTATTTACTGCTTTCTCTTCTCAAAATACACCAAGTTCCAGACAATTCTGTCAGTCCAGAGACTAATATTTGGTAGGGCTGTTTTGTTTCAGGAGAGCTCTGCAAGCTGGCAGAGGTAGGTAGGCAGAGGAACATGAACCAACACGCCAAGCACTCCCTGCAAGGCCTGTGATTTTGTACTAAAAACCGAATCACAAGGAACAAAATTGTAACACGAAACTTTAATGGGGTCAGGAGATTTCTGCCTCTGCTCTGGTATGCTGAGGAGGGAAGATCTGAGTTACACAGTGAATATCTCCAATAACGCACTGGAATTTCATGGACAATCAACCATACCAGGTTGAAAGCTACTCAGTTCTAATGCAAGTAAACATTTTGCAGGAATATTTTTCCTGACTTGTTTTAAAAATTTGCTGCCCCCATTTTCTGGGGTGACAGAACTTAAGAGGCCACAGTCACATTTCTGTGAAGCTTCACTTTGTGCTTTGCACAAAGGCTGTTTGCAAAAAAGTGTAAAGAAAAGCTGGAGAGGCACCACACTCACACCATGGCAATCAAAGATGCAGATAGAGTTCTCCTGACAGATTACTCACACCTACCTGCTACAGGTGCATGATACATAGAAATGAGAACCCAGTCAGCACCAACATCCCACCCAAATCCACCTGCCTGCGGGTACCCAGGTAATGGAAACATGTCTCTAAGCTGGCAGCTTGCTGGCACAAAAGAAAGCACTTAAGTCACTATTCATCTTGTCATAATTTGATGCTTGTACCTAGGCCAAAATCCCTAAACCAGGCTATTTGCAAATGTTAAGTCCAGTAGCTTGGTATGTTTCTCTTCCCCAGACTGGAATAAGCATCAACCAGCTCAGGAAAAAAACCAAAACATACTCATAAAACTTCCAGATTCAAGTTTTTAGCCTCTGTTACTGAGTTTACAAGATTGTTTTCAATCTGAGCGCTGAGTGTTCAAGCACATTTTGGAGGAAGGTGGAACACCCCCAGCCCTTCTTTACTCTGCCTCTTCAGTGGGCTTTGGGCAGCATCACAACACATCCTCCGCCACAGCATTTTCTTATTTGAATTTAACCCTTCCACTGCTGCAGGGATATTTGTTATCTCTGCACAGCAGAAGATTTCTTTGCCTCTGGGATCACCTGAATTCGCACTCACTCAGACACTTGGGATCAAGGCCTTTGGTCTGATTGCTCCTGACCAGCATCACCCAAAATGAAAATACTGTGCTTCAGCGGGGGAAAATACTTTCTAGAAATTTAGAATGATCAGCCTGGCCTTGACAATTAGACAGGGCTTTCAAGCAGTGGAAGGTATTTGGTGATGAAGGGGTGCTGTCTCACACAACAGGCCCAAACCTCCTCTGATCAGCTATTTAACCTGGGGTATTTCAACAGCTGTCCTCAGCAGAAGCTTCCTGAGGTTGCCTGCAGTCTCCAAAAGGACGTAAAATATTTGTAGTAATTCCTTGAACAAACCCGAGAGGCTTCCTCGAAGCAGAGCCCTCAGCTCTGTTGACTCGTGTTTTTAAAAGGTAATATAAATTCCACTTACGCTGGTTTGTTTTGATGTTGAAAATTGGTCTCCATAGACATGGTTGAAATGATGCCCTGCAGCGCCGACGCTGGAGCCAACAACCACACAGCCCTTCGCCAGTGGAGAGCTCAGGAGGCTTCAGAGGTGTAAATGCCATCCCACCCAGCACAGCAGCACCAGGAGGGCACAGGGAAAGGGACAGGGTGCCCCATCCCACAGGGAAAAGCCACAGCTGTGGCCACCCAGGCACTGGAAGAAGTCTGTGGGGTTCCCCCACATCACCCTCAACCCATTGCTCATATATTTCCTTCACCAGGCACTGCCAAGCCTTAGAGAGCCCACAGGAAGCCTAAAATATTAATTTTTGTTAATTTTGAAAGCCTCATTGCCCTGCAGGAGCTCCCTGGAAGGCTGACATGCAGCTAAGACCACAGTAGTGTTTGCCAGGCAGAAATAGCAATAAAAAGAAATCAGGGTGAGACAAACAGGGAGAATATATGGAGAAATGACAAGTTGAGGTTTTTATATGGAAATTTATATCGAGGGTAACATTCCTGTCTAACACAAGCATTTTAATACTTCCGGATGCAAGCCTCAAGCCAAAATCCAGTGAGGTCTGATGCTACGATAGCATTTAAGCTCAGGGATGCTGAACATTTTGCAAGAGCTACAGGTTTTCCCAGTGCCAAAAACCATCCAGAAGAACAACAAAAAAGCTTTTAATTCTGCCCCAGTAACCCCTCCACAATGTCCCAGCATGGAGCAATCGCAGAGCAGAAACGAGTCCTGAGGCATCAAACCGCCCACATGGATTTCTACACGGAGATGCTGTGGAACCTGACCACCCCATCCCCCAAAAAGGCAGGGAACGGCCTATATTTGAGAAAGCATTATTCCCATGACACTGTTTTCTTCCCTTCTGCAGCTCTGAGTCTGCTTCTGCCACCTCCTGCACCACTCCGGGGTGGTTTTGCAGCGCTCCCTAGCACTGCAAATCCCAGGCAGAAAGGAGGATTTCCCTGGAAAGCTGGCTCAGGCTGGGATAAAGCACAGGATGGCCTGGCTGAGGGGGGTATCAGGCCGAGATCAAAGCAGGAGACATATTGCCCAGGTCAGCAGTGCAGCAGGCGTGAGCCCCATGAGTGATAAAGCATTTGGAACAACTTGTCCTAGAACTGCTGCTGCTGCTGCTCCGTGGGTAGTAAGGCCCATTTCTGCTTGGTTTGTGCACCGTGCCAATTCCTCCCCTATAAGATTAAGCTGCCTTGAGGCAATTTCAACTTACACATCTGAAATTTGGAGCATTTGCTATGCTCTGCAGCTCAGGAGCCGGCGCAGCCCCTGAGTTGCCACTTCCCATTTTCACCTCACGCAACCTTTCGCAAAGGCACTTGTTGCCATTTAAGGGCTCACGCACCTTTTCTGGGATTTTAAGACATCAAGGGGATAATATTTTGCTGAAGAGCAGGACAGAACCATCAGTGCCATACAGATCAACACTGCAGGGGCATCAACCTGATAGCAAAGTGTACAGGACCTGTTTGCTTGAATATACCCATCATCCTGGAAAGAGTTTCCCCATCTTAAGGTCATTCTGAGCTTATGAAATCCATTAATTAATCACAAATACAGAATCTAGAAGCAACTAAATCCTACTTGAAGCCTAAAAGCTTGGTTTCAAGACCATTCAGAGTGGTTCCAAGTTAAAAAGGCAGATACCCAATTAAAAATATTCAATAATCTTGAAAGTCTCCAAATTCCTTATTTGTTTACTTATCCAACTACACATGAATAATTTTAGTCTAGCACAGGCCTGTTTGGGTGCCAGATCATGTTTGCAAGTCTGCCCTGTGAAAGGCAAATGTACAGTTGAACTTGGATGCTATGCAAGTATTAGCCAGCTATTAGCAGTGATTGCTAAACAATTTTTCCAAAAATTAGATCAAACAAAGCTCAATGCCTGTGGTTGTTTGCTGGTTACTGCTGTGAGAAAAACAGTTACTAATACACAACTCAAATTATAAATGCAATTTAAATGCTGCATTTATCTAGCTAGAACAGTAACTCTATTTTATGGAGATTTTTTTCCAGCATTAAATCCAATTTCTGTACACACCAACAAGACAGACAGACCTAAAGGGGCACTTGTGTGCACAGGAACCACGATCATCGTGATTCAGTACACAAAACACAAAAAGAGTTTGCAGATTCACTTCCAAATCTATTGGTTAAACCATTCAGATGAAACAGTTCTGTAACAGAGTTACAAAGACGACCACGGAAAAGTAGAAGAGGAAAGAAACTTCCTGAGGGTTTGGCATTATTACTATTAGTGATGGCTGAATTAATTTTGCCTCATTTCCAACGCAGTCAGATATTCAAATAAAACTTGAACACCATCTGTTTGCCATGATCCAGAGACAACAAGGATTGGAGACCAAGAATCATGATTATGGCAATAGTTATACACAGATTTTGCCTACCAGATCCAGTGTGGGACCTGTGAGAAAGGCTCTACCTGGAACAAGGGAAAAAGTTTCCTCTAAATGCAAACCCATTTCTAACTGAATCAGCACTGGATGTGTGGAAAAAATATATTTACAAGGAAAAAGATTTTACAAGAAAATTTTGCAAATGTAATCAATTCCTGCATGGAAAGAGTCTCTGCTCAGGTCCCTGGAGCAGGAGGGCAGAAAGCCCTGGCTTTACTGCAACTGGGGAGGAATGGTTTGCAAAGCCTCTGCACCTCAACCTGTGCTACAATTATACAGCTCATTAGTTTAATCACTAACAACTCCAGACTCTTCATGATGAAATCAAGGGTGCTGTTTCTCTGATTTGGGAAGCTCTCAGAAACCAGTAGTTTAAGCTGAAGCTTTTTTTAGAAGGTGGACAAAACCAGGAACATTAAAACTCTGTATTCAGGAACTGAAATAAATCAACTAAATAAAGTATCCAATAAAAGCACCCAGAAAAACCTAGAGCAAACTTAATTGTGATAACTGAGTTTAATGATGTTAAATGGCAAAGCTCATCATAAAATTACAACTGAGACTGCCCCCCTGTATTACTTAGGACAGGTTTCACTCCACTTAACTCAGACAACAGGAACAGGATTCACAATTCATTTAGTCAAGGGAAACCTGTGGAGAGCAGGAGGGCTGAGGAAGCATATCCACATCTCCATTTGGAGGCACAGCTATGATATGAGCGTGTGCACTGATACTTCATTTTCCTTCTCTCAAACATTTGCCCTCCTAAATTTGTAGCCAAGATTTGCACATTTCCCCAAATGAGAATAAATCTGTGCAAGGCTTTGCTTGACATTTGCTCAGTGCTGAGCCCGCTCTGCCCCAAGCAAAGCCAGCACAAGTGGGCACAGAGAGTGTCCCATCCCCTCCTTCTGCCAGCAGCAACACCAGCCAGGGGACACCGGTGGGCTCCCCTCAGGAATTCAGGGACGGCAGCAGGGCCAAGCCAAGCACCAAGGGTCAGCCTAGGAGGTGCCATTGGCAGCTGTGTCAGGGAAGGGAGACTCCCTCCAGGAAGCATCAATTAACACCCACCCAGGAATAGGCAGGCACTGAACAGACCCCAAATCACCACAACAGGACCCTCAGCAGTACTTTACTGCAATCCTCAAAAGCATATTCTCTCTTGCATGTAACCAATGCCACTGGTGTTCAAGGCCAGCCCTGGCCAGGGATCCCAATGCAGAAGCCAACAATCCCCAAACCTTGCAGAGTCAGCCAAGAAATTGGGTTTTATTCCAGCTCAGCCACTCAGGGTGAGAGGCTCACAAACCTCAGAGGCTTAAAATTCTTCCCAGGGTTAAAAAACCAGCCCTGGCCTCAAAATTTTGTGGCACGGCAAGTCAAGCTCATTTTCAGAGCACAAAGCAGACGATGAGAGGATTTTCTTGGCATTGCTATTTTTTTTTTTTGCACAGCCTCTTAGAAGCTGTGAGTTTGCTGGTGCCCATCAGCATCTTGCACTGTACCTCTATTATATATAGAAATTGCTCTGCAAGTCCAGCTGACCATGTGCCACTCTCAAAAGTACTGTCAAAGGTATCACACCAAAGCAGGTTCAGAAAGAAAATACAAGATTCACAGATGAGAGATGTTTTGTTGTTCATGGCAGGGGCAGAATTACTTGAGGATTTCACAAGTAGAAATTACTCAACAATTGCTTGGAATTGGAAAATAGGTATAACCGTAAAGGAAAAAAGTCACTGAGAGAAGATTCAAAGAGCCCATAGTTAATGATACACTGGATATTGCTGCCCTGGCTTTGTGTTTCTACCTGCCTGTACACACAATCATTTTAGTCTCCTAAAACAGCAGTAACAATTAAAAAATCATTTAATGATAAGTGGTTTTTTCAGAACTGTGGTGGAACCTCTGAAGCCAGAAGGATAGAGTACCACCTGTCCTGGGAATGATATGCTGGGAGTTGTTGATAAAGGTCAGTCCAGTGACACAGCTAAAAATCAGGGTGTACCACAGAGAAACTCCTAAGTTTCCTTCAGATTCTCTTTACACCCACCACACAAAAACTTGCAAACAACTTATAAAGATCAGGTTTGGGATGCTCTGAAGAGAACACCTAGAATAAGATCAAGGCCAAACACACAGTACAAAGTTATGAGACAATAAAATAAATCAAAGGTTGCTGCTGAATCACTGAACTGTTACCAGCTGTGGAGCAAATACCTGTTACTGGGAGCAGCTGCTACTACCCTATAAAAATTTTACATGTTCTGCATGTTTCAGACCCAAAATAGGGTTGGCTATACTTAGTTTTAAATGGCAGATACCCCATTAATATAAACAATTACCACTATTCTCCTACTTTTACTAACAATGGCATTTTTCAAGCCAGTTACAACTTGTGGAGGTAACTGTCTGAATTAAACACCACAGACCGAATTCTTTACTAATCTTTCTTTCAACAAGGTAGCAACATGTAAGTATAGCTGTAGTAAGTGCTGATGGGATTTATAACTGGGTTCTGATTATAAATCATATTTTTATCAGCCTCAGAAACTTTTTATTGCTGTTTTCATCCTTCATTTCATATGTGGGATCTCCTCTCATCAAGAGGACCTATATCAAGGTGTAGCTCTTACTACATACCCCAAAAAATAACACAGATTTTTTTTCCCCAAGCAAAAATTTTTAAAAAAATGAATGCAAATATGTAGGGATTCCAAATAGTCATTTTGAAGCAGTAAGTATTTGCATTCATGGTCAGATTTAAAAGCTTCATGCAAAGGGCTTGACCCAGTCCTGCTGAAACCAGTGACTTTTGTCACAGCAAGAGGATGGAGCCAAACACACTGGAAATGGATCAAGGACATGGCTCGGGTTGACAAACTGCTCCATCATTGGCTCTTAATTTAAGCTTAGACCTCCTTTATAAGGCAAGTGGGTGAGAAGAGCAAAAAAAAAAAAAACCCATATCAATCACCACATCTACACAGTTCCAAACTCCTATTTATAGTTTTGCTTTGAAATTGAGGAGAAAAATGCAAAGCATCATGCCAAAGGGAAAGAGCCATGATCCACAGGACTCCGAGCTGCAAGGCTGCTGTTTTATTTCAAGTGTGCTGTCCACCACACTCAGCACTGCTGCAAGCTCAGACTTCATCAACATCCAACTTTTAAATGATTTCAAAGACTTTTTCCCGGAGTTTCTCAGAGAGCAAAGATAAAAAGGATTCAATGGCTGAGATGCTTTAATGATGGACAAGTTGTGGTCAAACCTCTCCTGTCTTTCTCCACTACCTGGACCTTTCTGCTTGGCACCTCCAGCAATTTGGAGGCTTCCAGAGCTTTGTTCTTTGCTAGAGAGGCTCTGTGAATCACTGTCTTGCTTTGGCTTCTCTTACTTGAAAATGCCTTTTAAAATTAACACACTAAGTTCAAAAAAAGCCCAAGCAACCATTAAACAGCTATTTCAAAATGTCACATCCACAGCTAAGCAAACACAAGTGGCATTACAACATGGGATATGAAGAGTTCCAAATTCACCTTTTTTGACTGATTTTGTGCCATCACCCAACACACCACAGATCAATCACATTTTGCCCTTCAATCACTCAAGGAATTCAGGGCCTTGGGTCATTTCAGACCTTCTTGTATTCCTTGGTAGGTACCATAATTCCCACCTTAAGCACTTAAATTTCGAGCTTTGGCTCTTCACAGCCAGCCAAGACCTGCATGGCCTTTCAGGGTGACACAGAAAGGAGCTCTGAGCAGTGCTCATCCCTCAAATGGGATTTTTTTGAGTGTTTTCTAGAGTACAAATCATTTTAACATAGGCACCCAAAAACTGACTTGACAGAGAGCAAGCACACATATCAGGAAGTTTTGTACATTACACATGATGGTCACTTATATTTTTTCAGAGTACAGATCATTTGTAGTGTTAGAAATGGTGCTAATTCAGTTTTGAAAACAGGCATTTAAACATTATCCCACACATGCAGCATGCTCTTGCATTTAGCTTTGCTCAACTCTTGTTAAGGGGCACAGCATTCAATGATCGGAATTCACATAAATGCCTGAAAAGGCTTTAAAATCACACCTTTTAGGTCCTCCTCTTTAACCCACAAACTTAGGGTCTCTTCAGCCCCTCTCAAGTCCCGTTGCACACAAAAAGGGAAGAGCACTATCTCTAGTAAATTCTGCAATATTTACCAGTTCTGTAGATTTTTCTCCTCGTTTCAAATAAATACTTTCTGTGCCAATCACTCACCCGCGCAAATTAAAAACTGAAATGAAAACCAAGCTGTTGTTTTCTATTATTCCATAAATATTCGGTCTATCCTTGGAAGTTTCCAAGCGAGCCACGGAGGAGTTGTGTGGGCAGAAGCTGCACCCTGCAGGCAGCACCCGGAAACAGAGCCTGGAGCGCGCCGGGAGCAGCGCAGCCCGTGCTCAGCGCACCAGTGCCACCGTACGGCAGAGGGTTATTTTAAATAGACACACCAAATCCCGCATTTTAGGGTTTTGCTGTCTCCGGGGAGCTTGCTGCAAACGTGGGCAGGGTATTCTCAATTTCTGTACTACAGAAAAGCCAGGGAATGGCGAGGGCCCCACACACCAAAGGGTCTTGCAAAAAGACTTCAGCTCAAGGGACAGACTCTGGAATTGAAAAGTGATATTCCACACTGCCCTGAGGGAATTGTTATTCAATGAACTGGTTGAGGGGAAAAAAAAAAAAAAAAGGTAACTCTCACTGTGGTTGCTTATCCCTCTGATTTTCTGGTGAAGCCAGTGTTCCAGGCCCAACTACTGATTTCTTCCCTCTGTCCAATACCAGGAGCAGTCCCCAGCACACACCTCACCCCCAGCTTAACACCCACTGCCAAATACATTTACCACTTCAAAAAAAGTACCTTTACTTCAAGGACACTCTGCAAATAAAAGAAACATTTGCAGAATCTCAAATGCCACAACAAACAGGTCGATGTATTTATTAAGTAAATATACACAAGCAGAACCTCCACGTGGTACCTGTCCCACTGACCTAGAATATTTCTATTTCCTGGGGAGTTGGTGAAAGAGAAAGCAGCTTAGTAAAGAGATATAAAATACAAAGGTAACCCCTTTAAGAGGACAGTATGTTAGGGGGAATAGTTTTCCTCTCATTAGATGGAAATACACATTAACACAACCTTGCAGCATGTGTAGATAATGATTTCAGCAAAATCCAGACTTCAGGCATCCAATCAAGTGAATTGAAGTAGTTTCAACTGCCAAAGAACCCAAACCCACAGCTCCCAGAAACCACTGCAGCTGTAACTCAGTACCTGGCCAAGGACATTTAAAACTCCTGGAAAGAACTATATATAGTTTCTATTTCCAATTAATATAGAGGGGTTTCTCTCAGAGTATATAACCACTGCCCACTGTCCTGCAGAACTGCCCTTGCCAGCTCACATGAACAGGGTTGAATCAAATCCCCTGCACAGCTACAAGGTCCCTGCAGCTGAAGACAGAAGTTTCCACCAGACACCCTCAGTTTCAGAGGCTGCTCCCACCCTTTGCAGCTGCTGAGCCTGTTTTTACCTGCCAGAAGTTCCAATTGCCCAGGTCTGGGTTTTTCCTTCAGCAGCAGGAAGGCTTGGTTGAACACAGTTTGCTGAATACAAGACACTTTAATTCTCAATTTAAGATAATAGATAGGAAAAAAGAGGGCTCAGGAAAATATGAAGGAGTTGACTCCACTTGTTTAAGTAAGGAGCTTATCTTTTCTCTAGTGTTATGCTTCTGCTGTCTTCTACCACAAGGAGGAAAAAAAAGCAACAATTTTCCTAAAGTCCTTCACTAATTTTAGACTTCACAGCAATAAAAACCAGGACTCAAATTGCTCGGAAGCTTCTCCCTTAAAAGAAAAAAAAAATGATACCTTATGTGTCTATTAAACTGTGGGCATGACACACAGGCTTTATACACACACACACTTTGACTGCTAACATATAAAATAAAAACTTTCTCTGACAATTGTTCAACCCTCTGCCTTACTTTCTAGGATGCAAAAATAAAATTAAAAACCCCCACACTCAGCTCATTTTAGAAATCACAGCAATGGTTTGGGGAAAGGGGATTCACACCTTCAACTCTTTCTCATGTGTTCAATCACTCCCATATGAGAAATCACTGGTTGTGGAGATCTCCAACTTACCCAGCAGGACAGGAAGGCTTGGGATGAGCATAGGCTTGAGTTTAGTCACCCACATCTTCTGCTTGAATTCACCTTCCATTCCCAGGGCACACAGAATGCTGCAATTCCACACCTCCTGCCCAGGGAGCAGAGCAGCACAGAGCCCTCAGGAACCTGGGAGAGAAAGGAAGACAGCCCTGGAGATGCCCTGAAACAGGATGAGACACAGACACCCCCAACAAGGCCAAGAAGTCAGATAGACAATTTGTTTAATGCAATCACCCCCTTTATTACTTCACTCAAATCAAAGACCACACCCACCTGCCACAGACACTGTGATTGCTAGGTTCATCCACATGAGCTTTCTGAATAACAGTGAGACACTCAAGTTACACCAGCTGAGGAAATCCAGCAGCATCTGACAGCCACCACAAGAAGTACAGCAGGAAATTAAATTAAAGTAGAGCTAAACACGACAAGAATAAGGAGCGAAAACCAAGTAAAGTAGAAAATCAGTGGGTTTAAAGTCATGCAATTTCAATGGATACTCCTAAGGCTTCTTAGAAAGTTAGGATGAGATATCTGTATCCTGCTAAAACGAGTTTATCAGTTCCAAAGGAGTAACTTGCTCAGGCGCAGCATCCCAGGGCTCCCAGGATTATTTAATAATTGTTCCTCACAGTTTGCAATAAAGCCAGCAATGGGATGCCCCACCTGGGCATGGCTGGAACACTACTGGGAATCTTTCCTGGAACAGCTGCAGGCACAATTTCTTATCAGCATTGTCCTTATTGGCAGTGATAGTTAAAAAAAAGAGGGGGGGAAATAAATCACTGTCAGGCTGTTCATTTGTTTTTTGGTTTGTTTTCTATTTAAGTGCTATATTGAGCTGTTTTTATGGAGCCAGGTCTGTATAATGGGTTCTACTTTAAAGCAAAATTGTAATGAATAAAATAATAAGTGTATAGAGCTTCATGCCAAAACTATGTAAGGGGTTCAATTTAATCTTGTTTAGTATATAAACTTAAGTCCAGGAAAAAACAGAGCCATAAGAAGCCATCCAGTGGAGGAGTGTATGGAAAATGGTCATTGCTTCTTGCAGGGCACTTGGTTCCATGCTTACCATCCCCTAAAATAGACACGTCTTTTTTTCTTTTTTTTTTTTAAACAAGTGTCTGTAGCACTTGAAATGAGGCATTTATTGAGCTGTAGGATGGGGATAATAGAATTGGGTGATCAGCTACAGATGGACCCTGGCCAAAACAAAAAAGTGGCTGAAGACTAAGTGGATCATAACTAACTCCCTCAAGGAACTTGGAAAGTTTCCGTGTAGAAGAGCTTCCTGTTGAAGCAGCACACCCAGCGTGTGGGAGAGGATGGGGCATAGACAAACTGGCCAAAAGGGAGCTGCTTAAGCTGCTCCTGAAAAAAAACTCCCTACTTTTATTAACAACCACGGCATAAATATCAGTAGGGCTTATACAGCATAAAAACATGGAACGATGTCATATGGAGATATTAAATATCTTCATTTTAAGTGTGGCAGAGGCTGCTAGAAAAGGCTCAAAAACCACTGCTGGTCTCCTGTAAGCTTTCATAACGATCAATTAAATGTAGTATATTAAAATCAAGTTGCTGTATTAACTCCATGCTTTCCACACGCAATTGTACATCCACATTCAAACTCTGGGTGTTCCAAAGGGCAGAAGGTACCTGGTGAATTCAGGGTTTTCCTTAACAACCTCACAGGCTTTGTGTGAGTTGGGAGCCTTTGGAATGGTTATAGCAGGGCTTTCTGAGAAGAAAGCTGCATTTGTACACTGTTGTGGAAGCTAAATTTTCAAATACAGCAAATCTCATTTTACAAGAAAAAGATGCACTAAGGATGGACTTGAAACATTTTTGGCAGGCTCAAGCTTTTTATGTTAAATAGTTGCAGGTGTCTATACTGGGCTGGTCTTTTTTTGTGGTTTGTTTTGGGGTTTTTGTTTGAATTTCCAACAGTGGAATTAAAAAAAAAATACCAGAGAAAACTTAATGAAGAGGGAAATGAAGTGCAAATTTTTCTTAATAAATGAACAATACTTTTGCTTTTTTTTATGAGGTTAAACATTAATTTTGTTTGCTGCCTAGTATTTTGAATGAAATCCAAGCTCTGGTATCCTTTTTCTGTCACGGAGGTATGGCCATAGTTTGTTAGTCCATGACAGTGATGAAATATTCACTTCTCATTTTGGTGAGTGTGAGAATAGCACTTTAATGAGTAATAATAGCACTAAAAACTTTCCAAACAATTGTCTGTTTGTGAGCAGGAGACTGAATGTGAATTCAGGAAAACATGGGGAACATTGTTGCTTTGCCACCTAATATATTTTTGTACCAAATAAAACTGTATCAATAAATTGTAAATCTGGATAAAGTTAACAGCCCTTTTGCCCAGGCCAAATACCAAGTTTTTGATCATCTCACTTATCTTTTCAGCAAGACACAAAAGAGAGAAGAAATGCCTTGGCACAAAAAAAAATATTGCTTGGGCTGTTCTCCCAGTGAATCTGTTTCTTATAAGTGCATCTTGGACAGAAAACTCCAGGTAAGTAAACAAGCAATATTGAAATAGCGTTAGAAATAAAATAGTAGTAAATTATTGGGGCTTTTTTATTAATTACTTGCCAAATTAAAATTGTTAAATCCAGATGGCAGATGGGTTTAAGGTGATGTGTGACAGATACATGTGGGATTAAATGAATATAAACTGTCTCACTGTTGGTGTAATCAGATCTCCGTAATCACATTATTGTTTGCTCACCTCAGTGACATAACTAACACTAATTACTAATCTATTCTGCATTACACTAAGGAATAATTAATAAACTACCAAAACCACTGTCCCCTGAGTGACATTCTGATGCACTCTGAGCATGTAAAAGCGCAATAAGTTTGTGATAAGCGATATCTGTGTTCTTACCCTTTTCTTGTACATTGCAGATTGTTTTGGTGTTCCTGGTTTAAAAGTGTGTGTTTTGGTTTGGGGGCAGAGGGTCGTTGGGGTTTTGGGGTTTTTTTGTGGGTGTATTACAGAACAAGGTCTGTGGGGCAAATAATTTCCAAATGCATGTATTTTTCCCTTCAAGAATTTAAGCGGGCATTCAGGCCTGTCCCTGAGGAGGGGCCGGGAATTTGGCGGTAGCATTACCAACTCTCCCAGGCGCCACCTTGGCTCCTGAGGCGCCACTAGCGGGAAGACGCGGCAGCCCGGGGCAGGTGTCCTCTTCCTCGTTCCGAGCCCCCGTTCGAGTGGGTTTTCCTCAGATTCCAGCCCGAGTTGGCTCCAAGGCCGTCTCAGGTGCCGCCTCGGACCTTTTCCTGCCACTTTTCCNGTCTCAGGTGCCGCATCGGACCTTTTCCTGCCACTTTTCCCCTCACGATTCGAGGGTGGCGGAGCACACGCATTCGCGCGCTCTGCACCGCCTGACCCTCCTCAGCGGCTGTAGCGCCCGTACGGAACCGAAACCGGCGCGGCAGCGCCAGAGCCAATCGGCTTCGCTCTTACTGCGCGGCGCCGCCGCCCCGA
>VZTJ01001207.1:649575-691740 GCA_013397795.1 Orthonyx spaldingii
GAGGGGCTCTGAGGGGTGCGGGGGAACGGCAGAACGGAGCGCTGCCCCGGCTGGAGAGAAGGCAAACGTGAGGAGAAAGTGGTGCAAAGGACGGAAGGTGTCGAGGTTGTTCTCAGTCGGGACGTTCTTTGATGTCGGATCTTGGTGTGCAGCCAAGCCGAACCAGCAAGAAAGGAGATGGGATCAGTGGAATCATCCTTGTTATCGCTTAGTCAGGAGCACCCGGGAACAAACGAGCCCTGAGGATGTAGTAAATCAAGTGATGGATGTCTGTGTGTACATTGCCAACTTAGCAAAATGTTCGAGGCCACCCAGTTGATCAGAGAGATGGAGACCTCTCCGGCGAGGAGAGGCTGAGGGAATTGGGATTGTTCAGCCTGGCGAGAGAAGCTTTGGGGTCACCTAATTGTGACCTTCTAGTACCTGAAGGGAGCCGAGTAGAAAGACGAAGAGACTATTTGTGAGGGCGTGCAGTGACAGGACAAGGGGCAATGGGTTAAAATTGAAAGACAGTAAGTTTAGATGGGATATTAGGAAAGAAATCTTCCCTGTGAGGGACCCCGTGAGGTCCTGACACAGGTTGCCTAGAGAAGCTGGAAGTGTTTAAAGCCAGGTTGGACAGGGCTTGGAGCACCCTGGGATGGTGGAAAGTGTCCCTGTCCATGGCAGAGGGGTGGAACTGAATGAGCTTCAAGGCCCTTTCCCACTCAAACCGTTCTGTGATTCTATAGCTGAACTATGTTCACTGTAACAGTAAAAATCACACCTACAGGTGATAGGGACTTGCCCAGGTGTTCCCCTGAGCATGTGAACCAGTTACCTGGGGTCACTTGTATAGAAATTACTAACTAATGATAACAGAGAGTCTGTGCTTGGGAAGGGACCAACTCTGCATTTCTTTATATAAATAATGGCATGGAAAGTCAGGAGGGAAAGCCAGGAAAGTGCTGGGCTTGTGGAGTAGCACCGAGCACCCAGCACAACTCTGGAATAAATAATCCACACCTCACTCCCATGTGTGTCGTCATTGTCTTGTTGCACTCCATTCTCTGCCATAAAACAGGGAGCATCCTGCAGCTGTGGTGGGAAGTGGTGTTCTCTGAGTGTGCAGGCAGCTCCCCTTGGCCTGTGAGGATGTTTTCCAGGTGGAACAGGTGGTGATTCACCTTTGCCTCCAAGGCATGGATGGAACTCCTAGTGACACCTGATGTGGCTGTGAGGCTTTACTTCAAGGTGAAAGAAGCAGGACACTTGAGGCTAAAGCACTTGAAATTTAAGAGGATTTGGTCACTTTTGCTCAAAGAGTTTCTATTTTCATATCTAAGCAGGATGCCTATATATCTCTTGTGAAGCATAGCCTTCATTTTGTGCAGTTCAGACTGCAGATGGATGCAGAAATTGCTGGAAAATTTACATGGATTCACCGTGAATTCATGTAACAGGTTGTTTCTTTCCTTTAGAAAGATGGAACTGTCTTCTGGAAAACTTGCTAAGTTTGCTGATGGATCCGCTGTTGTTCAGGTAAAAACAAAAAATAGTTAAAATTTGTGCAGTTTCAAAATTCCTGTATTTGAAAAGTCATTGTTTGGGCATCAGAGCCTGTTACATGGGATATAGACCCTCAAGTGGTCAGGGTGGACAGGGACAGCTGTATTTTATAGCAAAAAACTACATTTGAAAAGCAAAAATAGTGGCATGAAGTGCAGATTTATACGGTGGTTTTCTGCAATGGATAATTCTTAAGAATTCCTGGCTTGTGAATAAGTTGAGAACACTGGAAGTTATATTCTCTTCAGGTAACTTCAGTCTTTATCTATTTTTCTTAACTCAGCTTGGTGACACAGCAGTGATGGTCACAGCAGTCAGCAAAACCAAGCCTTCTCCATCTCAGTTTATGCCATTAGTGGTAAGTACTAATGACAGAATTAGTTTTGTGCTAATCCATGGTCGAGTTTGTAGTAATAATCCTTGAACAGTGGAGCTCAGGATGCTGGGGAGAGTGAGGAATGCAGAGAGTAGATGACAGATCCAGGACTTCAGAACTGCAGTTGATGATAAAATATCCAGATGTCCAGGATCCCTCTGTGGGTGAGGGGTGAGCCCTGGGTGTTGCCTGCCTTGGCTTGCGTAAAGCTTTCCTCAAAGCCCTTGTGAGCTTTTCCACAACATCCAAGTTCAGATGTTATGGTTGGGTTGTGTGGAAAACTGGTTAGGTTGTGAGGCTCAAAGGGCTGGGATTATTAAGGGTGGGAAGTAGATAACGGGGTTGTACCTGGATGATGCCTAGGGTCCCTTGTGAGGGTGTCTGTGGCTCTGCATTCGATAATCAGTTGCCATTAGTAATCCCTGAGTTGTCATTGAAAGGTTGACTACCGCCAGAAAGCTGCTGCAGCAGGAAGAATTCCTACAAACTATCTCAGAAGAGAGCTTGGTTCCACTGATAAAGAAATTCTTACAAGCAGAGTAATAGGTAAACTGAAACATCTTATTTACAATGTATTTTAAAAATTTTCTCATGAGTATTTGAAAACATAATGATTTATAACTGCTGTTTGCAGAGTTGATTGTTTCTAGTAATGTCAGAAAACAAACTTGTGGTTTATTTTTTATCAATACTGATTGAAATCTTAGGATTGTATATGTCATGCCAAATACCTTCCTGGGTTCTCTGCCTTTTCTCTTCTTTTTTTTTGTTTAAAAACCCAATTTTGTCAGTTTCTTGTGGGATTATTGCAAGACAAACTGAATATTACCTACTGAAACCCAACTGCTTCTTAGAGTTTGATTATTTCCTTTGCAGATCGGTCGATCAGACCACTCTTCCCAGCAGGCTACTTCTATGATACACAGGTAGGTCATGCTGCCTTCAAAATGGAAAACTGGGACATGGCCAATGAAAATTTCATTATACAGGCCCTGTTTTAAGAAAAGCTATTTTTCTTAACATCAAGGAGGGGTTTGCACTTTACAAACCAGTCTAATAGTGTTAGGCTGCTTTTTAATTTGTCGTTTCGTTGCCTTAAATTATTTTTATTACACCCTAATTTCATTATTAGGGTGTAATAAAACATCTAAATGTTATTGTTGAGAACAGAATAAAGAGGCTAATAGTGGATGTTTTATATATTATGTGATACAATATTATCCATTACTGGGGTGTTTTTGTCAGCTTTCTACTTTAAATACCTGAAAAAACTTGCATGTGCAGCACAGGCTTGTGTAGATATGTGGAATATGGAGGTTTTTTAGTGTCCTTGGCTTTGTATTAACAGCTAATAAAAATGTATAGGTCAAAATTATTCATTGTCTTTTATCTTATGCCAGATCCTTTGTAATCTTTTAGCAGTAGATGGTGTCAATGATCCTGATATTCTGGCAATTAATGGAGGTAAGAGGGCTGTGAGAAATTACTGCTTCTGTGGGATTTGATAGGACTGATGTTTTTCTAATCCAGATTTGTTTCTTCTTTTCAGCTTCTGCAGCACTTGCATTGTCTGATATCCCCTGGAATGGTCCTATTGGTAAGTAAACATTTTGAAATTATGGGTGATTTTAGTGTAATGGAAGACTTAGACCACAGCTGATGCTTTTCTTTTTTAACAAGAAGCTGAGTCTAAATGCTGAATTTCAAGCATTGGAAATAATTTTACAACGGATAGGATTATATCACTTCAAAGGGTTACTTTTTCTGGACTAAATACACTTCTGTGAGGAATTACAATCCAGAAATAGTGTACTATTGAGACCAATAAATTATTTTTTTCTTAAGAAAAACTTAGTTTTGAAAAGCGTTGTTTGGAAGAGAGCTGGTTCAGAATACTTTTCCTTGAGGAACTCAAGAAGAGTTATATTTCATTCTGAGTATTTTCTGGGAAAAGATCTAGCCAAGAACAAATATTTAATTGTATTTTCCTTTCAGCTGCAATACACTCACAGCAGTGTATATAATACTACTTGGCATTATTTGCTCTATCCATTAATAGTACCCAAAACAAAAGTAGAATAGATAATTTTATCTTTTAGATTTGTTCTGAATATACAGGCAACATGCTGATATTTTAAAATTAGTCTGTAGCTTTAATTATTGGTATTAGTTGTGTAACTTTCAAAGTAAAATGATGCCTTAAAGAACTCCCTTATTGTAAACATAAGTAACTTTCTGGAGTTTCTTTTCAGGTGCAGTAAGGGTAGGCCTGGTGGATGGAGAGACTGTTATCAATCCAACTCGAAAAGAGATGACCTCCAGTTCTCTAAATTTAGTTGTTGCTGGAGCTCCACAAAGTCAAGTTGGTAAGTAGGTTAATTGTTGTCTGTTTAGAGCTTGAAGATCTTTGCAGATATTTTCCTGATCTTTGAAATGTATGCTCTTACACAATAGTAGGAGCAAACAACAGCACTAGCTATCTTTTGGTTAAGTCAAGTAAATTCCATTATATTTATGCAGTTTAGTGTTAATCTGTATTTCCTCAGTTGAGTTAGATTGCTGTTGAACAACAAAACAGGAATTACCTTAATTTTTATCTTTCCATTGCCAGTTATGTTGGAAGCAACTGCTGAGAATATATTGCAGCAAGACTTCTGCCATGCCATCAAGGTGGGGGTGAAGCAGACCCAGCAGATAATCCAGGGCATTCAGCAGCTGGTGAAGGAGCGAGGCATTGCCAAGAGAACTGTTCAGAAGTTATTTACTGCTCCTGAAGAGATCGTGGAAATTGCGAAGAAGTAAGTTCAGCACAAATAATGCAGATGTAGGAATGTTTATAAATACCAGTTTGGTGCTTTCACCAGACTGTTATTTCACTAAATATTTTTCAATTATTTAGTTCTCAAAAAAATCCCTAATTATAGAAGTATTTTTTAAGCTATATATTCAAAAATTCTTCTTTTTCTCCCTAAAGACTTGCTTATAACAAGATCTATGCAGTGTTCACAGATTCAAGCCATGACAAAGTAAGTAATCATGATATAATTATATTCTCAATTAATATAATAATGAAACTGTAGTAGGACTGAGTTCTTTAAGCTTTCAGCTCTTTCAGCTCTGTCCCTGGAGGTGTGTAAGGAAAGACTGAATGTGCCATGGTCTGGTTGGCAATGTGGTGATCACAGGTTGGACTTGATGACCTCAGAGGTCTTTTCCAACCTCAGTGATTCTGTAATTTAAGCTTGTCTCCTTTCTTGCATCTATCTGTAATAATAATAATAAATTGTTCTGTGAGTTCTTACCTACCAGAATATTTGTTTGTATGCTGTGGAGGTGGAGACTCACTTTTCACAAGGAGTTACAGGGAAAAGATGAGGGGAAATGGGTACAGTTGCTCCTGGAAGGTTCTGATTGGGCACAAGAGCAATGTTCTCTTTGGAAAAAATTATCAGCCATTGGAATAATCTTCCCAGGGAAGTGGTGGATTCCCCAACACAGGACATCTTCAGAATTCAGATGGGGAGGATGCTGGGCCATCTTGTCCAGATGCTGCTTTTGCCAGGAAAGGTTGGACCACACAACCCTTGAGGTCCCTTCCAACCTGATTATTGATTTTTGAATTTGTGTAACAGCTCTGTTTCTTATTCCTTAAATTTTTACAGATCTGTAAACCAAACACACCCTCAAACCTCTGTTGTTGTTCTGCCCTGTAGAGTTAACTGGTTGCAAATCCTGTGTTCTAGATTTCGAGAGATGAGGCAATCAACAAAATAAGGCTTGAAACAGAAGAACAGCTGAAGGGTATTATTTTTTGTTTTCTTTATGTTGAGAGAGTGCTTCAATGGAGGTAGCACTGCTTGGAGTTACAGCATGCTCTTTGTTGGAAGCTATTTTAGTAAAAGTTCTATGAAATTAATTTTCCAACTTCAGATGCAATTTCTTTTTTATACCCAGAAAAATTTCCGGAGGCTGAGCCTTACGAAATCATGGAATCTTTCAATGTGGTTTCAAAGGATATTTTTAGAAATCTTGTTCTAAATGAATATAGAAGGTGGGTGTGTCAAACTCCTACTGATATTTCTGTCAGCTTTTAATCCAAGACTATAGTTTAACTGATCTCTTAATTTCTCTTTGTCACTTCAGGTGTGATGGGAGAGATTTGACTTCCCTGAGAGACATCAAATGTGAAGTGAACATGTTCAAAATGCTTCATGGATCAGCCTTATTTCAAAGAGGTCAAACACAGGTAGTGTCATTTAAACATCAGAAATCAGAAATGAATTATCAAAAGCTGAAAGATCCGAGTCTTTCATTTAAATACCAAGTTTCCTTTTTCTTCACACTTTAAGAGTAATAAGTAGATATGGTGTGTAGGTTGGTGAGTACATTGGTGTGTGGGGCACTGCTAAATTGCACACGTCATGAGAAATCTTTTAAAAGCAACTTCATGTGCAACCTGAACTAAATAGGGAAATTTTACCCCAAAAATTGCAATAATGAGATGATTTTTTTTCTTCTTCTTTGCCAAAAGTGTCAGCTGTTGGGTGGATTGAATTAAGATTGTACAAAAGATTTGGTCTTCTGTATTTTTAAAGCTTCTTTTGCTTGAAGACTGTCAGCCACTGATCTCACTTCTTATTGCACTGACTTTGGGTTGCAAACAGTGATTTACTCCTCAGTGTTGTCCCCTCTTATCCCACTAAAAACAACACCCACTGCAGATCCCTGTGGGAAACAGGCACAAACAACATGGTGGCTGCACCTGGCCCTGTCTCTTCAATGTTTCTTAGGGGACAAACTGCTCTTGGCTCCCACTTAAGAAGCATTAGATTAATATTTTTAAGTGTGATTGCTTGTAGGATTGTATGATTTTTACAGATCGTGAATAAGTTTGTGTGATGGAGAAAAAAAGTTTGTACAAGTGGTAGCTGATGGCACCTCATTTGTTGCTGAACTCATTCTTTTTGATTCTCCATGAACAGTAACGTTTGTGAAGGCTTGAAGTGTTTAAGAGGGGGTTATTGTTTATTTTAGCTCATTTTTATTTTAGGTTCTGTGTACAGTTACATTTGACTCTCTGGAATCGAGTGTAAAATCAGATGTTATCTCAACAGCAGTGAGGTATGTATGTATCTGTATGTATGTATATGTCTGGGTGCTTTGGCAGTGGTAATGAGAGGGTGAGCATTTATAAGTATATTTGATAAATGTGCCTTGAACTTCCACATAGAGAGATTTGTTAGGACTGGAAAATGTGTAAAATTAGACTTTTAAGTGGCCTGTTGTCAAGAGATCATGGCAGTGGATTTGTGTTAGGGTATTGATTAATTAATTGTATTTAATTATTAAAAATAATTTCATTAATTTAATTTCATAGGCACACATTTGAAATTGGAGAGTGTTACAACTAACATCCAGTTTGATTTATATATTTAAAATATTTGTGGGGGGTTTTTTTTGGATCAGGGTAAATTTAATTTAGGATGTAGCAAGCTGCTCCTTGTACTTTTAACACTTTATTGCTGAGGGCAGAGGTGAAATTTTTTCCCTTCAAAGCCCCAGTTCAGTGATTTCATCTCAGTGATTTCATCCCAGTGTGGGAGGTTTTACATTTTAATGTCTCAGCTTTACTGTAGTTAAATCTTTTTTACCCTGGAAGAGTTTGTCCATATTGTCTAATTTTGGTAACTGTGGGTGATCAGCTGTGGGTATTGATTTGTTGATTGTGGCTGGGTCCATTTGTAAGCATAACAATATCAGTTTGAATCACTGTTGTGTGTAAAACATGTTTGGTTGCTCCTTTTTTGACTTGGTCTTGTTTTTAATTAATAGTGGAATAAAAGATAAAAACTTCATGCTGCATTATGAGGTGAGAGTTTTCCTGTGTCACAGCTTTCTGCATGATGCACAGAAGGGCTTCATGTCTTGCTTTTAAAGGTGCATTCCTTCACTTCCAAGGTTATAAATTAGCTCTAGATTTGCTAAAATGTATCTGTGCTAATTCATGCACGAATTTATATGAACACAAGTGCTGGTTTCCTGAAGAGCAGTAGCTGATTTGTAAATTGCTATTTTATACAGCCTTTTTAATGCCCTAACATTGGGTGAGCTCCTTCAGAACAGGTTCTTACTGAAGGCAGGATTAACCTGTGCTGTTATTTTTAGTAAATTCTATTAATATGTTTATCTGATGTGCCACAGCAATAGTAAATAAATGCTTTTACATCTTGCATCTCTCTCAGCCTTTGGAGCTTGCCCAAAGTATTTCCTACAGGCAACAGGCATATCTTGTTCCATTATCTCTGTGACAGAAGTAACATTTCTGCTAGGTTGTTTGACAGGTTTATTTGGAGGAAGCTTCTTGTGTTCTTTGTTAGCTACCTTGCTACTGCTTTATTCTCTTTTTTTTCTGTGGAAGTAAAGTATTTACTAAACATTACCTAAACTGGTCCTAGTTTGCAAACCAAGTGACTGATAGAAGTCATGTAGTGGTTTGATTTTTTTTTTTTAATTTGTTTTTACCTTGAGTTATGCCAAAACTTGAAAAATTTATTCCAAGTGTGTGTTTTAAAATGGAAAAGAAGTGCAGGTTAATTTTCTGTGCACACATTTTTTTGCTTCATAGTTCCCACCTTATGCAACCAATGAGATTGGCAAAGTTACTGGGATGAACAGAAGAGAGCTTGGACACGGTAAGTCCAGACTAGAGAAATTCCATGCTGGAAGTTTCAATATTTATCTGATTTCTATTTATGGATCACTTAGTGCTTGTTTTGGGTTTTTTTAAACAGGTGCCCTGGCAGAAAGAGCTTTGAAACCAGTTATTCCTCGGGATTTCCCATTCACAATCCGAGTTACTTCTGAAGTCTTGGAATCAAATGGTATTAGGATTTTCACGTTTCTAACCTAGTGCTAGATACTAAATTTGATTCTTAAAAAGCTCAGGTTTGACAAACTTGATTTATAGGCACGTTAAGTAATGGATTTCAGTTTAAATGTTTTTAATAACTACTGCCTGAAATTTAAAATAAAAAGCATGTACATGGTCACAAACAATGGACCTTTCTTGGTTTAATAAAATGGTATTTGGGGGCATTTTTGTGCTACAGGATGAGGAAAATAGCTTGTTTTGAGACCCATTTTTCTGTGTTTAATCACTGTTTTTTTCCTGTATTCCAACTCTAGGTTCTTCTTCAATGGCTTCTGCATGTGGTGGAAGTTTGGCATTAATGGATGCAGGTACAAAATGTGGCATTCTAAGGATAAATTGCACGTGATAATGTGTTAGAGGATCTGGAAATAACCAAAGGCTCCAAAAATTTATTTTTTTTCCTGCCACTCTTAGGAGTTCCAGTATCCAATGCAGTGGCAGGTGTAGCCATAGGCCTGGTCACCAAGTGCAGTCAGGGAAAAGGGGATATTGAGGATTATCGATTGCTGACAGACATCCTGGTGAGTGTTCCTCACGTTGGTATTGGTGCTGCTTAATGCTGAAAAACACCTCTCTTGGCCTCCTTTTGTAACCTTTTCCCCAGTTAATTCTGGAACATCACTACTGCAAAAATTATTTGCATCTTCTCTGGTTTATCTCCTAAATTCCTCCCTTATTTTGAAAAATCTCTGTGAAATGTCCAGTGGTGTTTATTATTTTTTGTGTTATTAGTTTGGGGTTTTTAAGCATTTGTAAGACTTCTCTTTTCAATGAATTTAGTCTTTTTTTCATGGAAGAAAAAATTAATAATTCTTGAGTAATTTACTGAAAGACACAATTTATTGGGTGGAGAATGAGCACTTGGAAGAGTGGCTGGGGAGGAAAATGAGCAGCCACTGACAGCACATAATCAGCTGTGGATCAGAAACTTGTGCACAAAAGCTCTTAATTTCTGAGGAGAGAAAGGAACAGTGTTCACCCTGAACAGTAAAATAAAGCTGAAGAAAACTTGGAAGTCTCAAAAGTAATTCCTCTGTACTTTTGGTATAGTGGGAGGTGGCACTGGGATAAAATTTCTCCAACTTGGTTTTCTCTGTCTGTGCTGGCAGGGAATTGAGGATTACTATGGAGATATGGATTTCAAGATGGCAGGCACTAATAAAGGGATAACAGCACTGCAGGTATTGTGAGATTAAATATTCCTCAAGTGAAACTGAGAAAGTATTAAAAAAAAGCTCTCCTGACATATTGATGTCACTTCATTCTTTTCATGTCAGGTTGATCTCAAGCTGCCAGGAATACCAATAAAAATTGTGGTGGAAGCTATTCAGCAAGCTACAGGTAGGTCCATACTTGGATTTGCACCCACTCTATCATATTAAGTGATAAATCACATTAAGTTTTATGAAACTAAATAATAAACTCCTGATTTTTTTGTTCTCATTGTGGAGAAACCCCAAGCTTTTATCTTTATAAAACGAGTTTGGCTTAATAAATAAGCTCCAAACTAACTTTAAAGTAACTTCAGACATGGCATGATTAGGACTAACACACATTACATGACTTTGTTTAAATCCAACAGGATAAAGTTATAAAAACAACAGCAAACTTTCTCTCAATTTCCCATAAATTCATCTATATTTACTAGTGAAACTTGCTGCCATCTGTATTCTGACATGTGCAGCTAAAATATTCTTGAAGCACGTGAGAAAACGAAGCTACGTGGTTTAATAAGGATTTCATGAGTTGGAAAACTTTCAGCTTGACATTGTCCAGCCAGGCAGGAGACAGGTTTTGATGAAGGATCTTTTTCTACTTTACAACAAAACCTGCATACATTCATTTTAATCTTATACAAAATTACTGACTTTTTTCCCCTTCCTCCTTCCCTTCCCATCCCCTTTAGCTGCAAAGAGGGAGATTTTACAAATTATGAACCAAACACTGGCAAAACCCAGACCTAACAGAAAAGAAAGTGGACCAGTTGTAGGTAATGTTACTGTGTGAATTCATAGCTTTCATAATTACCTTTCTAACAATAAACTGCTGCTTAAAACAGCTTTTTTTAAATGATTGATTGTTATATATTTTTTGCCTCTGCCCTGTGGGGTTAATTTGAGGGGTTTTGGTTATTTTGGGGGGATTTTTATTGCCATGTGGCGCAGCAGTGTTCTATTTCAGTGCACACCAGAAAACAGAATTGAAGTTCTCATAAAATCAGAACTGATACAGATGAGAGTATCAGTGTGGCTTAAGGAAATCTACAGTCATCAAAGTGTATTCTGTGTCTTCATTTACTTCAGTTCTTACCTGTAATTACATCCATGGTCAGTAAATACCACAGGTAGCTGTAAAAGATTAAACACTAAAGGAATGTGCCTTTTTTGTGATAGCTTTCAAGATGATTATATTTAGCATTTCAGAGGATTTTTAAATGTTCTTTCAGAAACTATCCACGTTCCATTATCAAAAAGATTAAGATTCGTTGGTCCTGGGGCTTATAATTTGAAAAAACTTCAAGCACAGACTGGTGAGACATTCTTGCTTCCTGTGATAATTTATCCTAGTGTGTTTCCCTTTGTTTCAGACTTGTATGTTGAGCTGTTTCAATGCTCAGTACAAACTAAAAATGAAAAAATACTGATATCTGTACAGCACCAGGTAGATGCTCTGATTTGGACCTGAAACCCTTAATACTCTGGTGAACTGGATTAATGCTTCTCAGGGGACTGGGGTGGAGAAAAGGAGGAAGAATCATATTTCCCTTTGGTTGCAAGCTTGTGTGGTCTGGCCACAAAACTACTCTAGAGGGGTAAAGAATTTTACCATTCTGGCTCCAAAACACTTTAAATTCCATCAGCTGTTACTGCAAGTATTATTAAAAATCCCAGGGAAATTGATTCATAAGCCTCAAAATTTATTCAGGATTTTTTTTTCTCTGCCTGTAAAGAATTATAAAAATAATTTTGTGTTCCTTTATGGCTCACAAGTTTATCTAGGTATTTGCAAGGAGGTGGTGGATATGGAATTGTTCAATGTTCAATGCCTAAACTGAACATGATTAAATAAAGATTAGAACTCTGAGGTCTCAAAGGTGCAAAACCTTTCTGCTCTGTGCAAATCTTTACAGGATGTGACTTTTCTGCAATATTCACCTCCATGTTCTCCTAAATCCCTGTTTTAAGGTGTGACTGTCAGTCAGCTGGACGAAGAGACCTATTCTGTGTTTGCCCCCACGCCGGGAGCAATGCACGAAGCCAGAGAATTCATTGGGGAAATCTGCAAAGATGATGTAAGGACAGACTTCTCTTGTTTACTTTTTCAGTTTGCTCTCTGTGACTTTGTGTCTTACTGGTTGCCTTTTTTTTTTCTTCTACAGCAAGAAGTTAATTTGGAATTTGGGGCAGTTTATACAGCCACAATAACTGAAATAAGGTATATAAACTACTTAGGAGTTTAAATTAATTTATTTACATAGCTGTGTTCCTGATATCTAATTATGATGTTAAACAGCAATTGATTTTTAAGGATGCCAGACTTATGCTGGAGATGTTGGCACCTGCATAATTCCTGATATGTTTCTGTTGAAAATATTTTGTTTCCTAATAAAGCTGTTTATTTTTGCTGCTGGTTTAGTTTTTAGAATGTCTCTAAATTACAAAACTTAAAGCCAAATTTGCTTTTCACTTTTCAACCTAATATTTATATTCTAAAAATTACTTTTTGGATGGTACCTATTACTGAAATACTGCCCTGAAATAAGAAATTCTCATCCGCTTTCAGTTAAGGAAAAATGAGAGGTTGTGTTATGGTGAAAAGATTCTTTTTGAAAGGCATGAGTAAAATTTTGTTTATGAGAAGTTTACAAATGCTTGCTTTGCTGCCCATAAGCAGGGTGAAGTGTAGACTTTTCTTGATGCACTTTGAAATAACTGTGCTGTTTCCTGCTGCAGAGATTCTGGAGTGATGGTAAAACTATATTCAAACATGACCCCAGTATTACTTCATAATTCACAGCTGGATCAAAGAAAGGTAATCCATCCTTAAACAGGTGTGAAATGGGCACTGAAAAACTGCTTGTTTTTAACTGATTGTCAGGGCTGTAACACAATCACTGTTGTTCCACAGTCCATTTCCAGGTTAAAAGCTGTTAATTAGCAGCACCTTTTTGTTTCATTCTGCTTGCCCTGTACTTAAAGCTGCAAACAAGCAACGGTGTGGCTGCTGCAGTCCCTTTTACACCAAGTTCTTTGGCTCTGCAGTACCTTTTTCCGTGTAATGTTCAGAGACCTGTTGTTCCTACGGGAGTCTTGAGCCACTGTGATTGAAGTGTAGCATGAAGAACCCCTGAAAGAAGGGATTTTTATAACTAACTCTGCTAATTTTATTTCTGAAAAACACCGTGTTCCAGATTAAACACCCTAGTGCCCTGGGATTAGAAGTTGGACAAGAAATTCAGGTAATTATTTTTTTAACTTTAAAATGCTAATAAAATGCTGTTCATATTTTAAAATTTGATTTTTTTTCTAGTTATTTGTTTAGTATTTATGAAGAAAGTATTTTTCCATATTTGATTCCTTTCTGTGCTGGTTAAGGGCCTACTCATTCAAATTAGATTTATTTAGTGTCATACTCTTGCTATCTAGGCACCACATTATTTGACAGAGCAATATAGGTTAAGTGTTGCCTATTTATGGCTTTTCTAGCATCAAATTGATAAAAAATCAAAACCAACCCCCCATCTTTTAAGGAAAATGCTGTTTCCAGCTCTTTAAGTTGGTCAATGTGAAGTGGTTTGTTTCCTTACCAGGTTAAATACTTCGGCCGTGACCCCACTGATGGCAGAATGAGGCTTTCACGTAAAATCCTGCAGTCCCCAGCCAGCAGCACCCTGAAAACCCTGACTGACAAAAACAGCATTGTGCTGGGAGGGGCTGTTCCACAGACACCCACCTCATCCCAGTGACAGGTAAGGCCAGAGGAGCAGCTCCAGCTGACTCAGTGCTGCACTGTACAGCTCTGGGAAAGATTTGTGCCAGTCTGGGTTTGTGCTGAGCCGTTTCCCCTCCGTGCTGTGCAGGTGCTGCTTGTTGGGAGTTAACAGCTGCCCCTTCACGGGCTGTACTTGCAGAGAGCTGGATGTTGTAAAATTGGTTCAAGTGCCTTGACAGTCTCAGGCATTCTGGACAGCCCCTCTGTCCAAAACAAACTTAGTTGTTCATCTGCAATATCCTTTTTCGTTACCTTGCCACCATTTCTTTTTTAAATTAAAAAAACAAACAGGGCAGAGGAAGAGAAGAAAAAATAAGTTGCTTTCTTGATTAAGTAAATTAGCAGAGAAAATTTCAGTCAATTAATGAAATGGCCAAAGCTCTTCCTTAGCAGTAGTTTTCCAGCATGTGTTTGACTGTCAGAAGGCTTACGCCTCAACTTTTCCTAAAATTTGTGTGGGTTTTCTTGTTCTTAGAAAGCTGCTAGAACAGGAAGGTGTCTGATCTTAAAATCAGGAGCAGTTACATGGCAAGATTGGCAAATGCAAAGGCACAGTGCACCAGTGGGAACTCAAGGCAGTCTGTGGCAATCTAGGAATGATTGACAACATTACAGGAAGGGAAATTTCACTGCAGAAATCTTGTTTTTAAGAAATGTTTTTGAATTTCATACCATGGTATAATGAATTGGTTACAGAGTATTTTCTCTCTCTTTCAGGAAAAAAGGTGTGATAGTTCATGGAAATACAAGTGACCTTCGCTAGAATCTCTACGTGTCCTCGCAAGAATTTGCAGGTGGATGGTAGTGAATCATATTTATAAAATAGAAACTATTTATGCTTAAAGGTGATGTAGAACTTCAAAGCCTTCAAATTGATTAAAAATTTTAAAACAAAACCAGAAACAAGCAATGCCCTTATCTTGTGTAGTGAGGTTGAGATGAGAATATAAGAACATGGAATTCTGCACACTGAGATGGTGATATTTCACTGCTAATGATTTCTCTCTTTTGACTTATCCACTCAAAGTGAAACTGTGAATATGGGAAGTAGGAGTTGAACAACTTTTTTGTGGGAGAAGGAATTATCCTGTACACTTGGTCAAGAGTCACATGTGGCCGAAGTTGTACTGGCTTTTCAGTGTACAAGACTGAAATGTTGAGCAAGACATAAAGACTTACAAGTATCACCTTTAACGTGATGGATGCTGTTTTAGATCAATACATCAATGTCAGAAGGTTCAGACTTGCTAAAATATGTGAGCAGAACTTGGCTGAAACATCACCCCTTATTATCTGGGTTCATTAGCACTGACTTCTAAAATGCATCATTAAAACATTAAAATTAAAATACTTTTTTTGGAATGAACAATTGATGTGATAAATCTTCCCCTAAAACACTCATTAAGGGTGTGCTAATCCCTCTATTAATTATGTTGCATCAGTGAGTTCGCTGATCTCTTTTAGACTTCAAAACATTTCCCAGGGGCTCACGAGAACTACTGGTTTTTCTACTGTGATGTACAGACTTTGAAAATCAAAGAGGGTCCTTCTGATGTTCACCAATTTGTATGCAGAACTAATAAGAAAATCAACTTCCCACCTGATGGCAGGTGGGCTCTGAACCTCCTGAAAGAAAAAACAAAGCATAGGGGAGAGGAGAAATGTGAATGTACAGTAAAAATTACTCCTTTTTTTATTCTAAGTTAAAATATTAAAGAATAAAGAAATTACTGGTATGCTGCTCTCTAGTTGTCTCTGTCTTTCATCATGTAAGATTGAAAAACTGAAAAAGTTTGGAAAGATTGAAGAAAGATTTCCTTGGCAATCTTTTCCTCCTCTTTTGAGAGCTGTCTTATTATTTCTTAGTAAGAATTCAAATGTAACTTCTTGCTGTGACAGTTGACTGATACATTGTTGTTACATATGAATAATGTTAATAAAATTATGTAGGTCAGTGTTAAAGTCCCTGAACAGAAACTCAGATGTTTCCATTTCTGGTAATTCTTCCCAGAAATGGACCTCCCCAATCTTAAGTGGCTTTCCAAGGTTTATCTCCCTTAATTGTACAACAATTTCTGTGAGGCTATGTTGTGGTGCTGGTCCCAGTAAAACAGCTGAGGCTCAGTGCTGGGGCATTGTCTGCTTGGTGGATGATAAAGTAGCAGAAAGACTTTAATGTTGCTGTGGCAGAACCTGTACAGTCAGCCTGGCTTTCTGCATCTGGAACAAGCTTCAGGCCCTGTGGGGAGGGGCGGGGGAAGAACACACTTGGGAACTGTCTGGGAGGAGCAGAAAGCAGCTGCTCTTACCTGAGGAGAGAAGCTCAATGGGAGCCAAGAGTTGAGTAAGCGTGTGCTGGTCTGACCCTTCCTGGAGGGAAGGACATCCCGGGCTTTCCGAGAGCTGGGGCTGTGACAGGAGGCACTCGGCTCTCAGGTGGGATCAGCTATGATCAGAAACCAGGTGAGTCCTTAGTGCTCGAGAGAACCAGCTCAGCCCTTCTGCAGCAGCTGGTTTTTCATGTTTGAAATAGTGATTTATTTCTTTTTTTTTTACTGCTGACATAATTAGCTTCTGTAATGACCCATCTAAAATGGAGCCATGGAAAGGAATTGCCTTGGAGAGTGAAGCTGGGCAGGTGCAGCATTGCAGCAGGGCAGGAGGGCCAGAAATGCCTTTATTTGACAAGTCTCAAGTTTTCATGCAGGTGCAGAGAGTCAAGGGCTGGGGTATCTTTAAATGCCAGCAATAAATATTACAAGTGCTATCATAGAAGTATGAGAGCTGGCCTAATTGTACTTCTGGGATTACATGCCAGAGGGAAGGATACAGTCTCTTAATTCCACTCCAAGAAATCTTAAGTGATTTAGGAATGAGTTATCTGTCTTGCTGTGGAAAACAACAAAAAAGGAGCTCTCTGCTGTTCATGTTGTGGCGCTTGTGAGTTGCTCTGTCTGCTGTCCACCCCTAATGAAATCCTCTGTTTTGATGAAGAACGGAGAATTCTCAATATGGATAACCTGGTGGTGGTCATGAACTGGCAGGTGCAACACCACAGTGGGAAACCTTGCTTTGCTTTCTATGTGTCTTAGAGAGCAGAGATTCAGATGCTTTCCTGGTCTTAGCCTGGGTTTAAATCCAATATGTAAGGTTTTTGGGGCAAGTATTGTGTGTCTTGTCCAGGCAAAGCCCCCAGAACTGACTTGCTGGTTGTGGGTCTGGATGTCAGGGTCATGCTGGGCTTCACAACCCCTTGGATGCTGTTCTGGGCAAAGAGAAGGCCCACCTCTGATTGAACACAATCCCGGTGTGTTCCGGAGTGATATTTTTCCGCAGAAGTCATGGCGTTTATGCCTGGAGAGACCATGGATTTATTTCACAGCTTAAGCATGAGAAATAGTTTTTCATGCCAATTCTAATTCACATATTTCCTACTTTTTCTGTAGCTATTCACCATAAGAATTTGCTTCAAAATACTCTGCTGTGGTTTCTTGCTGTTTTATATATCCCAAGAAGTGCTGCATTTAATCATGAGTAGAAGTCATGCTTTTATTTTTGTGCACTTGGTTTGAAGAGCTAAAAAGCACGCACGGAAGTTGTGCGGAGGGGAGAGAGAGTTCATGAACAGCAGATGTCCTGAGGCAGAAATATGGTGTGACCGTTGGGGTTTGTGTTTCTTCTTGCATATTTGCTTTTTATTGAGCTTTCTCAAAGGTAGAAATATGCTCAGTGTGTAAAACCTTGAGAGGAAAGGCTACTAAAACATAGCAGGGAAGGCTTGTGTGGAACCTGACTGTAAACCGGTTCATGTGACTCTCATCAATCCAAGGTTTTGAAATCACTTAACGTGGTCTTTTTATAGTTACTGACTCATTTATCCATAATGATGCACGTCCCAAAGTGTGCTCATATACAGCTAAATATGTGTATATGATAATTCTCAGAGGTGTATCTTGTATTTTCTTGGTGACTGTATGATGAATCTGTTACAATGAACGTCAGAGCAAAAGCTGAGATTTGAATGTTACTTAGATGTTAAGTTTTCTAAACCTGCCTAGAGAATGTTTGGAAAAGTTGGACATAGTTACTTAAGAGTGGCATAGTTTGTTGGAAACTTTCTTTCCCTTCCTCTGGAACGACATTTGAACTTGAGAGCAGGGAAATGCCAGTGGTGTAAATAAGAGCCATACCGGTGTAACTGCTTTCACCGTGAGGCAAGAGCCAGGAAAGTCTGGCTTTGTCTGGGAATGAGGCACACCCTGGCCTCAGGAGCACTTGCCCTCCCACCTCTTTCCCCTTCAAACCTGAAAAATTGGGTTCGGAGACACATTGAAGCTTCTATTCGTCCCCAGTTCCCCGCTGTTTGACACAGCTTGACGCCTTGAATGCTTTTGTGTCCTTTTTCCCCATTCCCATGCAAACATGGAGATGTAATTTTTTTTTTTTTATTTATAGTACAGAGGAAACGTGTAGCTGGTATTTAGTGTGGAAACTTAAGATTTACAGACTTCACGATGCTTGGCAAGTGGTCTGTCTTAAATTGTACAGTATGTGTAAAGGCTAATTAAGCACTTTTCTCTCACTTTTGAAGCTTCAACTTCGGTTTAGCTTTCGAGCCTTCTGTGGAGATGTACAAAGCATGCACAGAATGTATGTTATAGTATGGCTATTGCTGTAAGGGGATGACGCTCACTAACCTTTCTGCCGTTTTGTGATGCAAGGGACACCTTTTCCTCCTAAAAATTCAGGTTCTGTTCGTGCTGCATGCGCTGTTTAAATTTACCCTGCCCGGAGTGTGGAGTTCGCCCGTCATTTTGTGTGACAGCGGTGGGTGGTACTGTCTGTGGCGTGTGGGGGGGAGAGGCATGTGCTTCATTAGCGGTGGCACCAGCTTTTAGACAGACTTTAAAAAGGAAAAAAAAAAATGGAAAAAAAAATCTAATTTTTTACGGGGGGACATGTGAGCCACTTGTCCCTTTAGACGCTTTGGGCGTTAAAAGGCAGTGATCTGCCCACACTCCCTGGGTGTTGGGGCAGCCGCCATTTCGTTCCCACCTCCCCGTTCCCGCCTCGGCGCCGCCCGGGGCCGTGAGGGAGCGCGCGGGCCCCGCCCCAGCCTGGCCCGTCCCGCCCCTGTGGCCGCCGTCCCGTCGGCGGCGCGGCGGCAGCGGGCGGCCGCCGTAGCCCCTGCGAGGGGAGCCCGTGCCCGGGCGGGGAGGAAGAGAAAGGCGGCCCGAGCCGGGTGACAAGATGGCGGCGGCGCTGTGGTAGCTGCTGAGGCGGAGCGGCGCCAGCGAGGCCCGGGCCGGGGCGCGGCGGCGCTGACTCGCCATGGGAAGCGGCGCGCTAAAGGCCCTGCGGTGCCCCTAAGCGGCTCGACGGCCCCGCGTGCTCTCCGCCGCCCTCGCTCCATCGCCCCCGCGGAGGCGGAGCGGGCCCGGGGCTGCACCATGTCGGACACCCGCCGGCGGGTGAAGGTCTACACGCTCAACGAGGATCGGCAATGGGACGACAGAGGCACCGGGCACGTCTCCTCCAGCTACGTGGAGCGGTTGAAGGGGATGTCGCTGCTGGTGCGCGCCGAGTCGGACGGTGAGAGCGTGGCCGGGGCTGCCCAGGCCGCCCGGGCCGCTTCCCCTCGACCCCCGCCCGGCTCCTGGCCCCGCCAGCCGGGGCTACCACCCACCACCGCCGGCCTCGGTTGATGGTGCCTTCCCTTGGGAGACGCCAGAAGATTATTGTTATTACTATTATTTCCACTCTCCGTTCCTTCCCTTGTATTGCGGCTCTGTGCAAAGTTTTCTTATCCCTACAAACCAAGCAGGGTTTGCTACCGTGGCCCTAGACTTCTCCCCTCCCAGTTCATAGAATTATGAAATACGTTGAGCTGGAAGGGACCCATCAGGATCATCAAAGTCCAGCTCCTGGCCCTGCACAGACACCCCAGCAGTCCCACCCTGTGCATCCCTGGGAGCGGTGTCCAAGCGCTCCTGGAGCTGTGGCAGCCTTGGAGCTGTGACCATTCCCTGAGGGGCCTGTTCAGTGCCCGACACCCTCTGGGGGAAGAACCTTTCCCTGATATCCATCCTAAATCTCCCCTGACTCAGCTCCATGCAGTTACCCCAGCCAGCTGCAGCTGCCCAGCCTGAACAGAGCTGAAGCCGTGACATGTGACGACATTTTGTTCGCTTTCAGAGCAATATCCTTTGCTTTTGAGGTGCTCTTTTCCTCCTTTTCTTACTGCTGTAAAAAGTTGTTTGTTTGTTGCTCTTTTTCTCCTCAGGAGTTCACTGGTTGTGTTCGAATCGGGTGGCGTCCCTTGTGTTTTATTGTACTTTAAAGTCACCTTAAAGGGTCTTTTTTAGAGGGGGGAGGTACGTGCTCCCCACTTTGTCAGCCGACAGGTGCTAATGTGCTACATAAACCACCTAAGACCGGTGTAAGTTGCTCCAAAGCTGTTGCCAGGAGACATACACTACTTGCATACACAAGATAAAGTCCCCGCGTTTATAGTATCTGGATGATTCACTTCTGAAGGGCAGCTGAAGGGAATAAAAGCAAGTGGTTTTTGCCTGTGGCTTCTCTGGGCAAAAACATTTTTATGCTGGGCAGCATGTTACCTGCTGGAATTTGTATAGGTGGCCTAAAAGACCACTAAACAAGCTGGTTCTTGCACCAGATTTCAGGAGAAAAGATTGGTACAATGGATTTTGGACTAAATTAGAAGAGAAAAATAGGGATAGAGATATTTCTGCAGAATTTTGTCTTACCTGGCCTGTTTTAGGAAATCATATTTAAAGGAGGCCGTTCTCGTGGATTTTCTATAAGATTTGGATTAAGCTGAGCATCTGTTGGCTGGCACGTGGGCAGTGGTGTGAGATGTGTGGAGATGTTTGTTTTGTTGAATTCAGTAAATCTCTCTTCGTACCTTTTTCAGGTTCACTACTGTTAGAATCGAAGATAAATCCAAATACTGCATATCAAAAACAGCAGGCAAGTATTATTGCTAGGCTTTACTTCTTCTGGTTGCTGATGCTGAGGAATTGTTTTGTACTCAGAGTAATTGTATTTTTCAGGAAAAAAGGAAAAGGGGGACGACATGGACTTGTTGGTGGTGTTTTTTATAGAGGTGGAAAACTTGCTTAGAAGCCTGTGGGTGCTAAACACTTCACTTTCCAGAAATTAATATGTGGGTCTTCTCGAAAAATACATTTTGGGCTTCAGGCTTTGAAGATTATATATGCAATTTGGGTAAATACTGAAATCATTACAGGAAAGATAGTTGGAAACATACATGTGACTTTTGTCTCCCATCCAAGGCCGTCTGAAATAATTGCAAAACTAGGGAGGCAAAACTTTGGCCAGCTCTCTTGAAGTGTACTTATTTACTTCGTGAGTTCTTTCTCTGGAAATAGCACGAAGGAATTTGTCTTTGTGGGACTTCTCTCTTTGTTGTTGCTGTTTAGTTTTTATTTTAAGCCTTGAAAGCTTCTGTTGTCCTAGGTAAGGCCACAAGCCGTGGTGAGAGTTACCTTTCCTAGGAGTGAACCTCCTGCAAAGCAAAGGAGTAAAACAGTTGGGAGCTGTGTTAAGAGGTTATTTTTGTTTCATCCACTGAAAAAATCAGCTTACTGAATCTCTTCTGCTTTTATTGTTTTCCCTTTTTAGCATTAATTTTTGATGTCTCTGCCTGCATTCTTTTCATGGGTTTTCTGGAGTTTTTTCTGTCTGTTCCTTTGTTCTGCGGTAAAGTCTCTGTTCCTTTCATTCAGTGTTTGATACTGTTCTTTATCATTGTGGTATCCAGAAGTGTTTCAGCACTAGAAAACAGTAATTTTGTTCTTCCTAAGTGAAGGAGGGACACATCTTTAAGGATTTTGTTATAGTGACAAGTTACAGTGTGAGAGTTTGAGAAGGAGACTTTGTTATCTCCTGAGCATTAGTTGGCCCACTTTAGGTTAGGAGTGAGGTGGAGTTTTGGGCCAGCCTTTCCAGGAGGTTGTTTGCTGTGATTTCTGCTTTTCTCTTGTTAGGGATTGGTGGCTGTAGGCTTTCCTTGGGTGGGCCGTGCAGAGAAAGGAGCTCTGCAGAGCTCCAGAAGCCCAGAGTCTTGAACTGCTTCCTGTTTACTACAGGAAACTTACACATAGCGAAATACAAATGCACGTTTTGTTGCTGTAAAGTTGTAAAATGCTTCCTTTCACACCCCGTTTCCTCAAACTACAACTGATTAGTTGTAGGCCTTTTTTACTTAATTGGTAGCAAAGTTTCAAGTGACTTAAGTACCTTTTGTTGCCATTCTTCTTGTGGAAGAGGTAGATCATATTTTAGAAGAACTCAAGCTGAGCTTTATTTTCACAGGCTTTTATTTCTGATACTAATGCTTCTGTGTTCTTGTGGCAGAAAGCATTTGCTTCGCTGTTCACTCTTTAAGGTTTGTGTGACCTCGTGCAGCTTTTAGATGACACCGAGCATTGTCCTCAGGTTGATCGTGGTGGATTTGGGGAAAGCCGCAGGGTGGTGCAGCTTGATGGAAAAGAAACATGCCCTGCCTACACATCTGTCTTCATGTAAATGAATTGAGTGGACTTGGAGGGTACTTAACTCTTAACTGTGGCTTGCATAACAGCATCTTGTGAAAAAAGGAAACCAAGCACTGATTTTTTTGGTGCTGTGCATCAATCTGTGACTTCCAGTGCTGTAGCTATTGACTAACCCCAAACAGGACAGGCCTGTTACCTGCCTGCTCCAGTCGTGCTTGTGGTTCCTGGGGAATTCATTCTGTCCAGGTGTTAGGCACACTGTCATCACGACTGCTTTCTCAAGGGAAATAGAGCTTGGATGGGACAGAGGTGCCAAGCTGCTCAGCAGACAATGTGTAAAATTATCTCTAATTAGATGAATGCAAAGAACATGAGAACCTGGAGAGCTTTAGGTGCCCCTGGATTTTGGGGCATAGGCTTTGAGATTTACACACCTCTGCTGGACACCCCACATTAGCCAGAGGGCAGCGTCAAATGTGTTCTGGAGGCTCTGGCAGGAGCAGTTTTAAAAGTTGGCACCACACCCATTTGTTGTTTCAGCCTCTGCTTGAGGTTACTGTTCCTTGGCAAAACCGGCAGAAGAGCGTGTCCATGGCTGAAAGACATCGAACTGCTACAGAAATCCTTCCTGGGGGTGCTGCCTTCTGGTGTTACCTTTCCTGAAGGTGTGCTCTGTTTGCAGCTCTGAGATGAAGATCATGTGCCAGTCCTGCCTTTTGCCCAGAGTTGCCATTGCTCCTGTGACAACAGAGCGCTTTGCTTGAGGCAAATCAGAGTTCCTTGCCCCAGGATTTAACACCTTTGAGGGGTGCTGTTAAAGCCAGCCTGAGCAGTTGCCAGAGGGCTTCTTCACGCCTGTACGGTGCCGGGGGGAGCGTTCACAGTACGGCGTGGCAGGATGGATGTAGGACTGAGTCTGTTGGAACATGTCTTCCCACTGGATTCGTCTTTATCGGTACATGTTCCCCTGTCTGCTTCCCTGTGCAGCATGTTGGTGCTGGCACGGGGATGTGGTGCAGTGCAGGAATATGGAGAGCTGGAGTAGCAGACACTGTGCAAACCAGTACCAGCACTGGAGAGATGTTTGAACTGCTCTTGAGTTTCAGTTTTTGTTCAGAATTAATCTTTTTTGTCTTTATATGGTGTTTGAGTGAATTAAGGAACATTGCTGTTGGTCATGGATGGAGCAACATCGCCTCCAAGCAGGTGGGAGTGGTAGAGCCAGGCCTGGAAGGTGTCTGTCTGTCTGTCTGTGCTCTTCATGGGTTGTCTGAGGTCATGCAGGAAGTGTGTGTCAGATGAGTACGTCTTATATTGGTATTGGACAATTATTTTCTGTTGAAACCATCTTTCAGTCTTTCTGAAATATTTTTGGAAAAGCTTATATAACTTCTGCTTTGTGTGGGCAGTACAGATTGTAACGAGTACCATTCAGTAACTTGAGAATTTTCACAATTTTTTTACTGCAGTCCCTGGGTGCATGGAGTCATTTTAAGTTACTGCATTAATTCTCTTACTTGAATCATCCTGGGCTATGAATAGGGCTGCTGAATGCGTGTGTCCTTCTTTGTTCGGTGAAGCACCTCTGAGGCTCAGCTTACCTGGGAGTGCATTGATTTTGAGTGTCAGGGCATGACTACTTCCACGGAATGTTTCAGGATAAACATTTCAGATTTGGAATTCTGTAACATAGTACTTAAGAATTATTTTTTGATTAATCTCCGAAAGAGAACCAGATCACGGAGCTGATGAGGCTTTTTGGTGCCTGCAGTTGACAATTACTGTTTTTCCCGTGAAGCCCAGTTGAGTTGCTGACTCTGAATGGCACATGGTAAACACAGAGATCCAGCTGTCCTGAGTTGGAGATGAGGGGGGACAGCTGTAAGTGAAAACCATGGCAGCTCTAAGAACTTGGACCAGTTGTGCACGTGAGTGGGAGCCTCACGGCAGAGAGGCTCCCTATTAATATTTGTCACTGTAGGAGAAAAGGCCAAGTGTAATATAGGACACTGTGATATAAATAAACAACTCACAACAGGGCTGAAACCACAGTGCATTGAACTCCCTTCTTTCCACAACAGGGAAACTTTGTTTCTCTGAAGAAATGTGTAAAAATTAGTAAGAAATGAACAAAACTGTGTCTGTGCAAATTCCATTGTTTTTAGTGTGGCCTGTGATTATTCTGGGAGAAGGAAGCGGATCTATTGGTAGGCATTTGTCAACAGTGATGTTACTCTAAACTTTATTTTCAAAGAGGAAAAAAAACTGCAAAGACAAAACCCCCAAGATACACAACTCCACGTGGATATTAAGGGATTAGGATTACTGTAGAAATGAACTGAAGAATTAATGCTGTATCAGTGCTGCTGATGTTCATTCATGTTCCAGTGATAGTTGTAGCAGCTGGGAAGTTGTGTTTGTTGTGACAGATGTGTGTTTTCCAAATAACTGCTGATGGAGGAGGAAACCTACTGTCCTGTGCCAGCAGTCCTTCCCAAATGTTAGTCCATCACACCTGGAAATACACGAGTGCTCCCTGATCCGTGTAAGCCCAGATAACTGCATTTACAAAGGTCTATTTAAACCTTACTGCCCCTGAAGCTTCCTAAGGAATTTCAGTTTTTTGTAATCTGATGTTTCTTTGGGTTCCTTCCTGAGCTTCAAGATGCCACTCCTAATATTTTGTGTTCACTAAAAGGGATGTATTAGGTAAAGACCTAACTAGCCTTGATGAGTTGTGTGGTGAGTATTGAACATCGTAAATGTGGGAATTAAATTACCTTAGTGACCATTAAGCAAGGGCTTGCTAGTGTTTAAAAAACACTTCAGTATTTAAGAAACTGTGGTAACAGTTCAGGAAGTCAACAAACTTGGACTGTTGAACAGTTTTGCTGGAGCTCATCAAATGTACTGGAGAGTTAGCAGAGAGCTGCTCAGTTTGGATATTTTTATATGAAGATGAGTTTACTGTAGGGTGGTGAACTGTTGTCCTGCTTTTGTGAGATAGAGTTAATTTTCTTCCCTGTAGCTGGTGCAGTGCTGTGGTTTGGATTTAGGATGAGAATGACATTGATAACACAGGGATGTTTTAGCTGTTGCTGAGCAGTGCTTACCTTAAATCAAAGATGGTTGAGTTTCCCATGCTCTGGCAGTGAGGAGCTGCACAAGGAGCCTTGAGGGAGCAGGACAGCTGAGCTGGCTTGGCCAAAGGGATACTCCATGCCCTGGGATAACAGGGGAAGTGGATAAAACTGGGGGGATTGGCCAGGAAAGGGGCCAATCACTGCTCAGGTGAAGCTGTGCAGCTGTATTGTGCACCATTTGTCTGTCATGGGGTTTATTCCTTTCTTCCCTTCCTTTTTTTTGCTGTAACTATTATAATTATTCATTATGTTTTACTTTATTTCATTTTTGAAAGAGTTCTTATCTCGAGAATAAAACTTTCACCTTTTCCTGATTCTCCTTCCCATCCCACTGGTGGGAGGAAGTGAGTGAGCAGCTGTGTGGTACTTACTTGGCAGCTGGGATTAAACCAAAACCACTCTATATTTGAATGTTGAAGTACAGGTTTGCATTCCTTACAGGACAGCAGCAAGTGTCCTAATAAAACCTCTTCAGAAACCATTTTAGTCTATTCAAAAATTCCATCGAAACTTCCCGATCTACTGTGCAAGTGCAAATATTGAATTGATGGAGACAATAGTAACAGAGAAAAAAAAACCTGGTTCAGATGCAAATAAACTGGCAAGATGGTTGTGACTTTAGTAAGAACTTAGGAGTTTTATATTATTCAGGTTATATGGCATTTAATTCAGAAAAGAGTATTTGAACATTAGGCATTATTTCTCACATTTCTAGGGCTGTCTTAAAGCCTTTCTAAGGGGGAAACTGAAATTTTAGGGTTTTGTTTCTACCTTACTGAATATGAAAATACTTAAACTCTTACATTGCAGGTTTTCTTACTCTAGTGCGTGCATTCCCGTTTCAAGACTGTTGGCTCAAGAAATATATCTTGCAGAAAAATGCTATCATAAGCGGCTTGGATATGAAAAATAGCATCTTTAAATATGTTTTGTGTAAGGTAGTGATCATAAAATAGCAAAAGAGAAAGTTGATATTCCTTGTGGCAGAACAGGCGATTTAGTGTTTCAATGTCTTATGTTCTATTTTTTACATGTAGCTGTAATTAAAATGATTTATTCTGTAGACATTGGTTGTAAGGGAATAGAGATTAATATGCAGTGCAGACCTGTTTCAGAAACAATTACTGTCTTGGTTTTATCTCAAACAGGACACCCTGATTGTTTGGTCAGAAGCAGAGAACTATGATTTAGCACTGAGTTTTCAAGAAAAAGCTGGCTGTGATGAAATTTGGGAAAAAATCTGCCAGGTACAGTAAACATAAAATGTGGTTTTTTTCCTGATATTTTAATGTTTTGTGTGACTTGATGTATTTATGCATCCTTTTTAAACCTGCTTGTAAAAGCAGCAAATATTCATTGTTATTTTCTGTGTAAGATCTTAAATTGCCCCTGCTAAGAACATGAGTTGTTCTTTTCCTAATTGCATGTCACGCTTTTGAAAAATCACTGTAATGGTGGGACTCAGGTGGTTGGTGGTTTTTGGGAGGGGAGTGGTGTTTGTGTGATTGTGTTTATTTAAAAAGGCACTGCCAGAGTTCCACGTTTCAATTGTCCTTCTCCCAGCTGGCCTCAGGAAGTGGCCTGGTGGAGTGCAGTGGAACTGCAAATGTGCTGTAAGGAACCAGGGAGCTCAGATTCCACTGCAGCTTCCTTGGGACAAACTGGGCAATTGAGATGTGTTGTTATTTTGGCTATTGACCTGCTTATTTTTGTGCTTGTTTTGGGATCAGACAGTAACTGTGTGCACTCTTCCCTTAGGTTCAGGGTAAGGATCCTTCGGTGGAAGTCACGCAGGACCTTATTGAGTCAGAAGAGGAACACATAGAGGAAATGCCTGAGACCAGTCCTCTGATTGACCTTCCTACTTGTGAACTCAACAAACTTGAAGAGATTGCTGACCTAGTTACCTCTGTTCTCTCCTCTCCCATCCGTAGGGAAAAGCTGGCACTGGCCTTGGAGAATGAAGGCTACATTAAAAAACTGTTACAGCTTTTCCAAGTGTGCGAGAATTTAGAGAACACCGAAGGCTTGCATCATTTATATGAAATTATAAGAGGGATTTTGTTCCTCAACAAAGCAACTCTGTTTGAGGTGATGTTTTCTGATGAGTGTATTATGGATGTGGTCGGATGCCTGGAGTATGATCCTTCTTTGGCTCAGCCAAAACGGCACAGGGAATTCTTGACCAAAACAGCAAAATTTAAGGAGGTTATTCCTATTACAGACTCTGAACTCAGGCAAAAAATCCACCAGACTTACAGGGTACAGTATATTCAGGACATCATCTTGCCGACACCATCTGTTTTTGAAGAGAATTTTCTTTCTACCCTCACTTCCTTTATTTTCTTCAACAAAGTTGAGATTGTCAGTATGTTGCAGGTAAGTGGTTTCTCATGTGGTCTACATAGATTGTGTGTAGATATCTGTAGTTGTAGTTTCAAAATGGATTACAGTTAATCACACACACTTGCATTTGCACAATGTTTTGAATGCTTCCCCTGCTCTCTGATACCTTTGATTTTGTATTTTGAAAAGGTACATTTCAGGTGAGTATATTAATATTTTTTAATAGGTTGTAAAGTTGAAGATTTTTCGCCTTGATTCCCAAGCAGCCTACACCTTCTGGTCAAATTTGTGTAGGTGTTTAGGGAACAGGCAACTTCTTGTATTCTCTATTAGGGACATTGTGCTGTTTTTGTAACAAATTCTGGATCTGTAATTCAAAAGGGCATGTTCAGAACCATTCCTGTTACACTACTGTTACATCATGGTACTAATATCAAATGTTCATGTTGTCTTAAAAATCACATAATTAGTTGCTGGGTTTTTTTCATACTGATACCCAGAAGTAATAAATAACCACGCTGTTACTGTATGCAAAACTGTCCTGCACAGTGTAGTGAGAAGCAGGCTCCAACGTGGTTAGGACCTTGGAAGGAGCCTGGGTGAAGAGCTGTGTGAACTTCATGGCATTTTGGGGGTTTCAGTTGGTGCTGTGTTGTGCAAACTAATGGGCACCAAAGTGACTTTTTTTCTGTTTATCTCTGTCCAAAAATGGTACATTTGTGTAGGATAGATCACAGACTTCTTGGGGGTGGGTATGGAGAGCCTCTGTGAAACACCAAGAAGCGTTGAGAAGAGAAGGGGAGTAAAAATGGTGGACAGAAAGGGGCACTGGAGACATAACATCCGTATGGAATATGTTAATGCATTCAGATATGGATGAAATATGGTGAAGAGTTAAATAAAGGACTGGAAAATAAATCAAAACTGAATAATTGCAGAGAATTGCATGAGTATGCTATTTGGCTTCTTTCTGCTTTCTTCTTTGTGGCTCAATAGCAGAAAGAATCAAAAAATTAAATCCCTCTTGCAAAATCAATGGCTTTGTGTTAAATAAAGATTTTCCTTTAAATTCTTTTGCATATATTTTCAAAACCTAGAAATAAATTCAGTAGTATTCTCCTGAGGCCACAGTCCTGTTTGCCTTTAGAGATTTTTAAGTCGGTAGGGTTCTTTAATTTTCACTGAGGCTGTACAGTACAGAATATTTAATTGTGCTGTAACAGAGAACTCTGATTTGCTGTTACCTTAAGTGCTCTTTGCAGAAGGTTCTGAAATCCTCTAACAGTTCTTTGCTGGTTCTGTCACGGCTGTCCTTGCCATCATAGATGGAGGATGTGGCACACAGGTTTGCCTGCTTGCTTTAAAGTCTGTAATTGAGATGTGTGATGATTTACAAATAATGTTGATCCTTGAGAATTACTGAGATGAAAGCACACATGGAAAAAATGTTACAGCACACTTGAGGAAAATTCCCTGGTAGTGGGGACCTCAGGGCCAGGACTGCTTTCACAGCCCTGTGGTGTAAATCAGCTTGTTGGGCACAGGAACTCTAAAGCTCCTTTGGGTTTGGGGAACACATCGGATGTCCTGTTACCCTAAATATGCACTGGCAAAGCTCCCTGGGAGAAGGCAGTTTAGAGGAGCAGCAGATTGTGTTTGCCACGGCAGCAAAGCTCCTTTCTACGTGCCACAGAGCACTAGATCCAAGTGCTGCTGCTGATGGAAGGGCGGCCATGTGGGAAAGGAACCTCCATCCATCCATCCTGTGCAGTTGGACATGGGACTGGGCTGTGTAGCACCCTTAGAAAAGCAGGAAATGTTTTTGTGCTCAGCTGTTCTGCAGTAGGGATTTTCTACCATATCTGCTGTTGTTTGTAGTATGGCTTTGGGTTTTTGTTTGTTTGTTGTTTTTTTTTTTTGTAACAGGCTTAATTAAGCTGTTTAAGCCAGCAAAGCTTAAAATAACATGGTAAATCTGTGTATGTTGCACTCCCCGTGATGTCGATTCCAGGTATCGTTTGTTTGTAAAGCACTTCTATCCCACGTGTTAAAATTGTCAGGAAAAAGTTTGCCAGTCTTTGATTGGCATTACTGTAACTGTAAAAATTCTGTATTAAGTTATCCTAATAAAGCACAGAGATTTTAGTGACAGCATGCAGCAAAATAGAGAGGTAAGCACACTCTATGCAGTGCAATGTAAAGTTCACGTGTATTTATTGGAATGCTGCTATTCTGTTCATTTTTGTTCAATGCACAAGTTTATAGAGTTGAATTGGTACAGTGATGCAAAATTTTGTAAAGCTGTAGCATGTTACTGTTTGCTGTCAGATTTATATTGTCTTTAAAAGGTAACAGAAACATTTGGAGACAATGCCAACACTATTCTCAATGTGAAAGAGTGCAGAATAATCAAAGTGCAGAAAGTGCCCAAGCCCTTGAGAGATGCTGGTGTTCACCCTGCTTTTCATGTACCTCTTGAGTCTTTAAGCAATGGGGAACTGAAATGCTTGGCAAGAAGCAAGGTATTGTCCTGTATATACTTAAATATCTCTTGGTAGAAGAGGATGTGAATATGAAAAGCCAGTAACAGGCTATAAAGTTCTCCAGCTTGGCAAAGCAGAGCATGTGCAAGTGGGAGAGATTGTTTTATTGTGAGTAAGGTAATGGGGACATGACTGCAAAGTTGTCCCTTGGCTGCTGCTTTCTAGCTGCAGTCTCAGGGATCATCACTGAGCTCAGCTCACTCTGGTCTCCTGGAGCTGTTTCTCCTGCAGACAGGAAGTGCTGAAACAATGCCCTGGGTATGATCCTGCTGGATGTGTGCTCTGGCGTTTGCCTTCTGTGGGATAAATCGGATGGAGAGGTGGACTTTCTGCAGGGTTGGATCCTATAAAGATGGAAGTTGTTTTCCAGAGGCCCTGTGTAAGGTGTGTTCCTTTTGTGTGTTACACAGGAAGATGAGAAGTTTTTATCGGAAGTTTTTGCACAATTAACAGATGAAGCTACAGATGACGACAAGCGGTGTGAACTGGTAAGTCCCAGCTCCCCGGGGTGCCTCCAAGGCTTTACATGAGAGGGATGAAGGAGAAACAGTGAAACTGTTCTGCTGTCACTGAGGGATTTCTGTAGAACCAACCAACACACAAACTCTGCCACAAAATGTAACTGTTTCCTCCTTTCACACATTTTTCTGACCCAAATACACCTGTAATTCCTTTCTCCCTGTGCAACAGGTGAACTTTTTCAAGGAATTCTGCGCCTTTTCTCAGACGTTACAACCTCAGAACAGAGACGCATTTTTCAAAACTTTGGCAAAGTTGGGAATTCTTCCAGCTCTTGAAATTGTAATGGTGAGTGAAACTGAAAGCTGATTTTAGCCCAAGTAGAACACCTATAGTCATTGAAGCATTTTGGGCTCTGCTGAGCCCCTCTGTGTCAGTTTTGCTGTGCTGGGAGTGGGAGTTGATTGGAGCATTCCCAATCCAGAGGCTGCCCCCAGATCTGAAGTGCTCTGGGCATTTTTACTCTCTGTGTGTGAGCCTGTGGTCAGTGCAGTCCTTGAGACAAGGGGGTGTAAAAACTTGAGACAAAGGAAGAGGCTCTCTGTCCTGTGGCAGCTGGATTGTTGTTGTGGCTGTTGCTGGCCCAGGGCCAGAGAAGTATTTTTAGATAATCTTGAACTGTTGGCTGGTTCCTCCTGAAAGATCCCCTAATCCTGTCGTTAGCAGATTAATCTGTCCTAATCAGCACAGGGAAAACAGAATTTTTTTTCACTCCTCTGCTTGAAGCAGCTGTTGCTGCCTGACCATTGCAATTCATTTTGCTGGTTTATTGTTGTTTTTCTGTAACCCTGTTACTGTGTTTGTCATAGAAGCTCTGGTATTGACATGTTCTCAAAACTTTGAGCTACCTATTATTTGCAGCTTTACTTGATAACAAATACCAAACTTAATTTGTTCTTGCTAATCAGTTTCTCTTTTTATTAGGGAATGGATGATCTGCAAGTTAGATCTGCTGCTACAGATATATTTTCTTATCTAGTAGAATTTAGCCCATCCATGGTCCGAGAATTTGTGATGCAAGAGGCCCAGCAGAGTGATGATGTAAGTCACAGTCGTCTGCAGTTTGTTGAATGTACCAGTCTTAGGGCAAGCAGTAAGCAAACAAAGCAGCAAACAAACCTCTAGAAATATAGGAAGAAGTAGATTTAATATACAAATATTTCTGAGCATGTTGGTGTTCCATGAGTTCACAGTTGTGGAAGTCTGACTAACAAGTATTGTAGGTGTGGAGGGTTGTGCTTAACAGAATTTCTGTCTCAATCAGTGCAACTCTCAATCCTTCCGTTTTATGTAAATCTGTCTTCAAAAACTTAGAGAAACTGGAATTACTTTCCACTATTAAAACTGTCTGATTGTTTGGTGGTATGTTGGTTTGGGATTTTTCTGCAGGACATCCTCCTCATCAATGTGGTCATTGAGCAGATGATCTGTGACACGGATCCGGAGCTCGGGGGAGCTGTTCAGTTAATGGGGCTGCTGAGAACTCTGATTGACCCAGAGAACATGCTGGCCACAGCCAATGTAAGGACATGCAGGGGTGCAGGCACTCCACTGCCTCAGCAAAGCTGAAAACTTGATATTCTCTATGTTTGCTCTGATACTGTATTTAAACAAGCCAAAAACAAGCTTAAAGTTTCCATTTTGGGGCATTGTGCAGCCATTTATTAAAAAAGTTTTGTCAAGCTTTTTGAGTTATTGATGTTTTTTCAATAGCTGCTTGCATGGTGGGGATTTTTGGTGATGGTGAGCTTGGTTAGTTGTCCGAAAATGAAGAAACTGATCTTTCTTGAGCAAGGACAATCCTGCATGCAAAACAAATATACAGGCAGACCTGAAGGAGCCAGTAGAATTCTCTGTGGGCTGTTTCCTATGTTAGTGTTCTTATTTAAAAGCCTGTGTACAAATCTCAGTGTTTAATAAAGTTATTTTTGTTTTAGAAAACAGAAAAGAGTGAATTTCTCAATTTCTTCTACAACCATTGTATGCACGTTCTCACTGCGCCGCTTCTGGCCAATACATCAGAAGATAAATGTGAAAAAGGTAGTGAATATTCATTTTCTTTTTCCTCCTTTCAGGCCTGTGGTGTTTGGCAGTGACTGACAGTGCTGGTCCCAGGGATCAGCCTGTGATGCCAGCTGGGAATGCACTTGTGGAAAAGTGCTGCTGCCCCAGGGACAGGGGTTCTGTGGGCAGCAGTTTTCAGCTCTTTCCTGCAGCTCTGGATGCTGCTGTAGCTTCATTCTGTGCTTTGTGAAAGATGCACTTCCTTGATGTTAATTATGCTAATGTACAATTATTAATTGCATTTAAAAAAACATCCTGTAAAGCAGAGAGTGTCTGTAGGTCTCATGTTAACTAATAAGTAAAAAAAAAATAAATGTATTGCACATTGTATACAAAAATAAAACTTGTAAAATATCATTGGTATTAATTTTAATGCATTATTTGAAAAATTTAGTGGTTTTGTTCTATATAATATTCCTAAGTTTTAGGTTATATATTTTCACCTAGATGGATTTAAAACTTTATAAGGTAAATTAAATATAGAAATCTCACCTGGCTCCATTCTTGCTGCACGTTTATGTCCCTCTAGCTCACAGAAACTTTTGCTCTGATGAAAAATCTGACCATCTGATAGAACTGACTGTTTATCCCCATCTTTTAAATCTTGAGAGTGCTTTGAAAACCTTTTTCTGATTTTTGTTTCTATTTTCTCATTATCAGATGCAGTAGTTGGATCCACTAAGAGTAATACAATTTGTCCTGGTGAGTTTTGACTTCGAGTTTTGAAACTTGTCTTGTGTGCTGTGCATGGTATTCTATTAAAAAAAACAAAGTTAGGTATGCCCATACTTTACTTCTTTTAATACTTTTTATTGAAATAGAGGCAGGGGCTTTGCTTCACTTAGGATGACCAGAAGCTGAAGGAACGTTTTCATCTGTTTTTAAGTTACTGGCTTTTTTTTTTCCCTAGTCAGCCTTGCTACTGAAAGCTTAAATTGTTCATTTTCCTTGCAGATAATTACCAAACAGCACAACTACTTGCCTTAATTTTGGAGCTGCTTACTTTTTGTGTGGAACATCACACATATCACATTAAGAATTACATTATGAACAAAGATTTGCTAAGAAGAGTACTGGTATTGATGAATTCAAAACACACCTTTCTGGCCTTGTGTGAGTACAGAGCCGTTGTGATTTCCTTCTTCCAGGCTTGGTGTGCACTGTGTGGAAGGTGTTCCAGTGTATGCTTGAGCTTGGAATTTGTGTTAATGAGTGTGAAAGAGATTGTGATGCTCTTGGTTTGGGGGTGCATCTTCCTCTGGGTAACACCAGGTGTTTCAGTTCTTTCCATGAGCTCTGGCATGTGGTTATGAACTCGTTGAGTTTTCCTCCCCACAGGTGCTCTTCGCTTTATGAGGAGGATAATCGGCCTGAAAGATGAATTTTATAACCGTTACATCACCAAGGGAAACCTCTTTGAGCCGGTTATCAACGCCCTGTTGGATAACGGCACTCGGTACAACCTGCTCAACTCTGCCGTGATTGAGCTGTTTGAGTTCATCAGAGTGGTGAGTTCAGCTGCAGCTCTCACAGGAGCACCCAGCTCCTTGGAAAAGGAGGACTTGTAGCAGCTCCTGAGCCACTTGCTGCCAGTGCCATGATGTGTGGGAGGCTTTGCTGGGAATCTTCTGGTCTGTGAAAGCGAAGGGCGGTTTTTAGTTGTAGGATATTGTAGCTGCTGTCTTTTCCAGCAAGAAGAACATTAGGAATTGTAGGATTTGCCTGAGACAGTGAGAGACTTGATAGAGGGGGACTGACCTAAAGGTTCTTGGTCCCACATGAGCTGCAGTTGTTGCTGAGCACTGGGGAGAGCTGGAGCCTGTGGGAAAAACAGGGCACAGCTCTCCTACATAAAATATCCTGGTTTAATAGAAGTATCACAAATACAGTTGGGACACTGCTGAGTCTATTGTCTGTTTCTATGGGAAACCTAATAAATATTTCTAGATCTCTGCTCTTTTATGAAGGATAAATGTAATTTCATGCTTCACATTTGTACAATATTGTACCATAATGCTTTGGCTCTGGGCAAGGAATCAGTTACTTTCTGAACTGAACTCAAAATCTCTCTGAACTTCCACCTGTGCCCATTTGAGACTGAAACCTTGTTTTGTCCTTCTGCAGGAAGATATTAAGTCCCTTATTGCACATATAGTTGAAAACTTCTACAATGCACTTGAATCTATTGAATATGTTCAGACTTTCAAGGGACTGAAGACAAAATATGAGCAAGAGAAGGACCGACAAAGCCAGAAGCTGAACAGGTGGGCCCCAGTTCCTGTGCCCTGAGCCTGGCAGTGGCTGCCACTCTGCAGGGCTGCTCCTTGCTCTTCTCCCTCCCAGAGGGCAGCAGGAGCAGGAGGCTGGGACTGGGGTTGGATTTTGTTCTTGGTGAAAACTTCTCAGATTAGAGGAAAGCCCCATCTGCCTTTCCTTGTGGCCAAATGTGGTAGAGCTGATGTTGGCCTGTGGATTGGGTGTTATGTTCAGAAAACTCTCAGCTTAAGAGGAGCAGAATGTTGCTCTGTCACTCTGATTTGGGATTCAGTCTGGCTCATCATCAGCTGGGGTGTTGGTGAGTCTTGGGGTAAGGGCAGAACCAGAGATGGAGCTGGATTGCCTTCTCAAATGCACTGAATTCCCTCTAACGTTCTGGAAGGCATTTCTGATTCCAAGTGTGAAACAGCAGCCAAGCTGGAATCACTGTGTGTGTCTCTTACAGTGTCCCATCCATATTGCGTAGCAATAGATTCCGCAGGGATGCCAGAGCCTTGGAGGAGGATGAGGAAATGTGGTTCAATGAGGACGAAGAGGAAGAAGGCGAAGCTGTTGTACCTCCAGTTGAGAAGTCAAAACAGGAGGATGATTTTCCAGATAGCTATGAAAAATTTATGGAAACTAAAAAAGGTATTTACTCAGTTTGAGCTTGTCAGCAGTGGAAGCGCTCCATGGCAGATATGTGGAGTATCACCTAAACTAACCAGGGATTTGTGCTCTGCACCTCGAGCAGCAGTACAGGGTATTCTGTGTAATTGAGTCATGAGATCCAAACATGTCTTTGTAAGCCAGTTTAGGATTAAAATAACAAGTTAAACTGGTTGGAGCACCCATCTGGTGTAAATGGCATTCAAACACGGGACTGTGAATGTGCCAGTGTGCTCCGAGTGCGCCATGTCCCCGTGCCCTTGGCTTCTGGGCCCTGTTCAGTTTGCTACAGCTGGGCTCAGGACGGGCTTGGTTGGGAAACTGTCAGTTGCAGCAGAATTGGAACCAAACAAACCTGCTGGCTCTTGCCCTGTGATTGCACTGTGATGTGGATTGTACTCCTTGGTGTGCAGCTGATACCTAAGTGTGACAATGTTTGTCCCTCAGCTAAGGAGAGTGAAGACAAAGAGAATCTTCCAAAAAGGACTTCAGCTGGGGGATTCAAATTCACTTTTTCCCACTCAGCCGGCGCAGCCAACGGTGCGAACGGTGCAAACAGCAAATCCATGGCAGCTCAGACCTCACCAGCGAGCTCTAACGGCTCCTCTTCCAAGAACACCGCCCTGAGCCCGGCGGTGCCGGCCCCTAAGGTGGGAGAACTCATGTGGGGCTGTCCTAGCATGGGGCTGTCCCGGGGTGCAGCAGCAGCAGCAGCCTTTGGGCAGCGGGGCTGACTTGGGGATAAATTCACCCTGAGCCCTCCAGTGAATCCCTGACTGGTCTGGGGAGGTGCGAGTGGGGCTGGACTCCGTTGGAATTTAGTGGGTGCAGTCTCATCCCACATCCTCTGCATCATTTCACTGTTGCCACTTTTTTCCCTTCCCTGTTTCTGCTGTGTGTGTCTGATGTACAAAGGAAACTGGGGATTTTGGGAACTCTGTTAGTGCCCCTCCAGCTTAAGAATTACTGAGCGTTTTTGAGGAGACAAATGCAGTGAGTGATCCCTCTATGGTGCCGGACTCAGCCATGCATTATTGAAATCCTCAGCCCTTGAGCTCCTGAGCAGCTACAGAAAGTGTGGCAGGAATTGATTGCCCACCCTAAGGCTGAACAGCCAAAGGGATGTCAGCCTGCACATTGGAGTTTGTGTCTGCCCAGCTGGGCTAAAAGGGATTTTTAAGCAATTTTTAGTCCAGACACAGAGGAGCGAGGAAGCTCCAATATTTTTTGCAGCTTGAGGTTCAGACCCACTCTCCAGACAAATGGGACTTGGAATGCCAAAGGCATCACCAAGAAACCTGTTTCTGCAGACTGGTGTGTCCCAGACAGGTTGGCTGGAGACTGAGTACTAAAGTTGCACATTCCTGGGTATTTTTTCAGTGTGAAAACTTGCCCTTTTTTGTTTTTGTAATTGGCAGGGAAGTCTAGTTGGGCTAGTGGATTATCCTGATGATGAAGATGATGATGAAGAAGAGGAGACATCTCCAAGGAAAAGACCTCGTCTGGGTTCATAAAAGAAACCAAAACTTTGGAATAAGAACTTTTATTACAGGGTTTCAAATGCTGCAACTGTTTTAAGAGCTAAAAAGAATCTGTTTCAGAAAGCTTTCTCCCATGAGTATATGAGATAATACAAGGAGTAGCAAAAGAAACTCGGTGTATCAGCTAGAAAGGGTTAGTTCTGTAAACACAAAGCTTCCAAGGAACTTAATGTCTTTCTAGAAAGTAAGGAGTCTGCCATTCAGGCTGTCAAAAAAATGAAAAATTAAAAAAAAAAGTGGGTTAGTATTCTCAGAACCTGGATGATGGCTTCTCAGCAAGGAAAGTCTCAGGTGTTGGGAGGGAGAAGGGGAGGGAAAAGTATGGTAACACTTTTTTAAAAATATTGCAGGGTTTCCCCAGTGTTTAACAGAACTAGGAAAAAAAATAAAATTCAAGCTTAAATTTTGAACCCAGTAATCTTAATTTTGTAATGGTGCTGTCAGTTGTGTTCTTTTAGCAATGCCTCTTTTAAAAAAATTTTAAGGGAAAACTAACTCTATTTGCATAAGAACAATCCATATTTTGGGACCATTTATTACCAACTAAACTGCATTTCTCATGGTTGGAGGGAGGGACACTGCAGTTATAGTGCATGTTGAATTGTTTAAAACAGTTAAAATAAGTTTTAATTTGTATTTTCCAAGAGGAGAGAATGGAAGCTGGATTCAAAATGGAAGGTTTTGCTTGTTTTGTCAGTGAGACGTCCAGAAATACCTATGCCAAGGAGCAGTGGCTTCCCAAGGGTGTCCAGGAGCTGCTTGTGTCACGGTGGGGCTGTACCCAGCACATCCCACAGCTGCTGGCTTCAGGCTGGGAAGAGCCTGAATTCCAACCCCACTCTGCAGTGTTCCAGGAGCTGCCTCCTCTTGGAGCAGCCGTTTCCCTGTTCGGGAGTTGAAATTGCACGGTTGAGGTGGGAATAAGAAACACTCACAGGTTTTTCACAGTGATGGACTGAGCAGCATTTTAACACCAAAGTCAGTTTGGACCAAGATGGGATTATTGCCAAGAGAACACCTTGAGGGCTTGGAGGCGGAATCCACAAGCAGCACCTGAACCTGGGGGTGGTACAAAAGCTGCTTTTTTTAAAAAACAAAAGCACATTCCACATAGGTGAGTGAACTGTGACAGGAATAGGGGAGTTCATGGCAAGGTGACAGAGGCAAACAGTCCAGGTTTTATTAACAAGAGCAGCACATGAACTGTAAATATTTTAATGTTAGTTTGCCCATATGTGATCTGAGATCATGATGAAGTGAGAGGAGATTTCCCAGCAACTGTGTCAGAGATGTTAAAAGATGGAACCAGCTGCAATCCACCACATAGATCACTCTTGTAATATGTGTTATGGGTCCATTTCTCCTGGAATAGTTTAAACTGAAGCAGTTTCTCTGTTTTGGAGATTTTTGTAGTTAGTTTTAATTTTAGCTCTTGTTTGGAAAAAGATGGGCTGTCTGTGTAGATATGAAGTATAGTTTTTTCCATAAAACAGAAGTTTATTTTGTATTAAAGATACCACTGTACTTGTTTTACACCATTTGTATACATGTGGTGATATTAATGCTGAACTGTAAAATTCAGGAATTAAAATGTGACCCTGTAATTCCATAATTACTGCTTTTGTTTGGTTTGTTACACATGGTAAGTGAATTCACAATTTTCAATGTGGCTATTATATAATATTTTTTAAGGTTAGTTATCCGTGCAGGTTTCAAAGTAACTCCATACCACTGGATGGAATCCCAGAGGGAATGGGTGAGCTCCTCCTGATGCGTAAGTGAGACACAGGTGCTCTGATGGACCTGGGGACAGTGGTGTTGTCCTTGGAGAGCTCCAGGCCACCCAGCACAGGATTCTGATAGAACCACCCCCTCAGCTCCGGAGCCAAGGAGGTGTTTGCCAGGAAAGAGGAGCTGCAGCATCGTCCTCGTGCTCACTCTTAGGCTGCTTTTCTTCCCCATGGGTCTTTTGTGTCCCTCAGTAAAGAGGATTCACAGGCTACGAGAGCAGCAGTTCCCTGGGCTATGCCTTCACTCACCTGAGGAGGAGAAGTGGCATCACCGGGAGCGTGGAGCCACGTTTCCAATTTTCTTCAACAGCCTCCCCAGCCAAGTTCTCCATGGGACTCCCGAGGAGTGTCAGTCCTTGCTCTGCTCCTCACCACCCCAACGCCTCGCTGCAGTATGGCAGGAGCTTTAAAAATATAAACAGGAGATTGTTTCATAGCAAAACCAAGAATATAATGAATTTTTGTAGTTCCTAGGAAAGGACTGGGTGAAGTGGCATTAGATGTCCCTTTAAACACCAACCTGCAATCCTGGGAGAAGATGACACCCAACATTCTTCAGCTTTTCCCTTGGGCTGTCACCCCTGGGTACTGCTTCCCAGTCTACCCTCCTGGGCAGCCACATTTGTTATCCTGCCTGGGCTCCTTCCACTGCCACTCTTCGGGGGAAAGAACAGAACATCTGCCAATGTGTACCAGTTACAAATACTATTTTAACAAAAATTCCATGAAACTTGAATGGGTGGGTTTGTCTCTTTTCCTGGGAGTTGCTGTGGCAATCAGTGAGGTGATGCCATGGGCAAAGGGTGATCTCCCCTGGCTTCAACTCTGTCACAGCCAAACCAGTAAAGGACGTTAAAAAGATTTCTGGTACTCTGGCACTGAATTGCTGGGAACAGCCTCAGCTTCCAAGCAACTGCTTTTCCTTAAAGTGATTTAAACCAAACTGGGACCTGGGGACTCAGAAACTGCCCCAAAGTCTGTAAAACGCTGTAACCTGGAGTTAATTTGTGAATGTCTTGACTCCCAAGGTACATTGCCCTTCTCAAAAATGAGGTGGTCAAGGGTGCACTTCCTTGTGAAATCAGACTTTATTACACTGTGCAGCTGGAAAAGAGTGATTTGTTTATAATGGGCTAACAAAAGGAACCAAGTTCTGCACTGTTAAAATGAAAAAGTTAAAATGTTGAGCTCAGAGCTGTTGCCACAGGAATTCCTTTCCCAGCTCTCCATCTCTGCCCCTGCTCTCCAGGCTCAGGGGTCAGGGCTGGAGCAGGGCTGTGCTCTGCAGTGATGTCACGGCCTCGCTGAGGGACAAGGTCAGGGAGTTTCCAGCACTCTGGAAAATGAGTGCTCATGGTGTGTTTCAGTGTCATTTGCAATAGGGAGTTACCAGGTACTGAGCTGCTTGTCTGAAAGTTCTATAAATCCAGATGTAAGATTGGAAATCCCTTCACTTACTGATAATTCCAAAATATCCTTCTGTTCTTGCCAGTGTAAGTGGTTCGGGTATGGGGAAAACCAAAGCGTTTAAATATATTCTGTGTAAGGTAGTGCTCAGAAAATAGTTCCGAAGAAAGGTGATGTCCCTTATGACAGAACAGGTGGCTTCATACATTTCTGCAGGCATATTTCGTTAGAGAATAGAGGTTAACATGCAGTGCAGACCTGTTTCAGAAACAATTACTGTCTTGGTTTTATCTCAAACAGGACACCCTGATTGTTTGGTCAGAAGCAGAGAACTATGATTTAGCACTGAGTTTTCATGAAAAATCTGGCTGTGATGAAAATGGGGAAAAAAATCTGCCAGGTACAGTTAACGTGAAACATCCTGGTTTTATTCCGGATATTTTAATGTCTTGTGTGACTTGATGTATATCCTTTTTAAACCAGCTTGTAAAAGTAAGCAAAATTTTGTTGTTTTCAGTGGCTTTTCTGTGGAAGATCTTAAATTGCCCCTGGTTAGAGCACCAGTTGTTGTTTTCATGATTGCATGTCAGGCTTTTGAAAAATCACTCTAATGGTGAGACTCAGGTGGTCAGCGTTGTGGGGCAGTTTGTGTGATTGTGTTTATTAAAAAGGGGACTACCAGAGTTCCATGTTTTAATTTTCCTTCTCCCAGCTGGCCTCAGGAAGCAGCTTGTTGGAGTACAGTGGAAAAGCAAATGTGCTGAAGGCAAAAGGAGCTGGAGGTGTCTGGGAGAGACAAAGAGGTGGCAGTGCTGTGTGAGCCCCCGGCTGTCAGAGCAAATCTCAGTGAGCCCTGTGTCTTAGGGGTGTTTTCATCTTTGTTGTTTTATTGTGGAGGAGTTTTATACTTGCAACTCTGGGAGCAACAAGGCAATGAGTTGCACCTCTGTATCCTTAAAAGAAGAAACACTTTCCCGTGGGAATCATGACAACCTTCCCAGAATTTGACACAGCCTTGCTGTGAACTAGAGAACCAGACAGCTCCAATTTCCAGCAGCTCCCTTGGGACAAACAGGGCAATTGAGATGTGTTGTTAATCTTTGCATGCACTAGGGGTTCATGTCTGTTTAGGCAGTTCTGAAGTCCTGTTGTAGGAAGGAACCAATCCTAATAATCAGTCAGGAAGGAATAATTCCATTTTCTAGGAAGGTCTGTAGCAGCCAGCACACAAAATCTGCTACAAAATGTAACTGTTTCATCCTTTCAGAGAGTTTTCTGATCCAAATACACCTGTAATTCCTTTTTTCCCAAGCAAAAGGGTTTCAAGGAATTCTGTGCCTTTCCCCTCTTATTACCTCAGGAGAGAGATGAATTTTTCAAAACTTTGGCAAAGTTGGGAATTTTTCCAGCTCTTGAAATTGTAATTGTGAATGAAACTAAAAGCTGATATTAATCTAAGTAGAATACCCACATCCATTGAAGCATTTTGGGCTCTGC